>NEWO01000057.1:2504149-2522345 GCA_003013225.1 Phalaenopsis aphrodite | reverse complement strand
TAACGAAATACTGAGATCCTCCCAATGACAACTCCCTAGTAGGGCCCCATACATCAGAATGCACATAGTCAAGAATTCCTTCAGTTTTATGTTTTCCAGTCATAAAACTGACTCTAGTCTGTTTTCCAAGAATACAGAACTTACAAAGATTGAGCTTGTAGCTTTTAACCCCATGCAACAGATTTCTTCTATGCAATTCCGTCATCTCATGTTCACTGAGATGACCCAGACGCATATGCCATAGCTTTGTACTGTCATTATCTGACTCCACAGAATGAACTCCACCTACAACTGTACTCCCTAACAGTCTGTAGATATTACATGCAGTCAACTTTCCTTTCATCACCGTCAGTGTACCCTTAACAATTCTGATGGTTTCCCTATCCTCATCAGCCTTAGGAATAAAACCATTTGTGTAGTGCCCAAAGAAATCAAATTCTTCTTCAGATTTGGAATATGTCTGACATCACATAACGTTCTAACCGTGTCATCATACATCTGAATTCTGACTTCTCCAATATCAACTATATTGCAGCATCTATCATCACCCAAATAGGCTGAGCCATAACACATTGAATCCAGAATCCATGCATCCGTGAATTGAGTTGATGAAACTGAGAGCATATCGCCATCACTGCAATCTAAATTTTCATTCTGCATCACATTCACAGACTTTGATGAAATATCACCTTTCTACCCAGTCTGCTTCTTCAGCTTTGGACAATCTCTTCATATGACCTGGCTCCTTGCACTTGAAGCAATGAATTTCTTTTTTGCCTCTAGACTTTGATCTGGAATTTCGCTTTCCAGATCCCTCATTCTCTTTCTTCCTTCCATGATCATGTTTACTCTTCACATACCAACTGTCACCGTGAGATATTTTCCCTGCATTCTGCTTCCGCTGGTTGTGAGCAAACAACACTGCAGTAATCTCATCAACTTTGATAGTCTCTTTCCCATATGTCAGAGTAGTCACTAAGTGTTCATAGGAAGAGGGCAACGAACACAACAAAATCATCGCTCGATCTTCATCCTCAATACTCACATCAAGCCGTGATAAATCAATGATTATTTGATTGAAGCCATTAACATGCTGCGCCATATCAGAACCTTCCTGCATCTTCAGCCCATACAACTTTTGCTTCAGATACGACTTGTTTGTCAGATATTTTGCCATAAACTGAGCTTCCAATTTCTTCCAAACTTCTCCTGGAGATTTCAGATTCATCACGTGATACATAACTTCATCTCCCAGACATAGGCGTATCGTTGCTGCCGCTCGCTGTTGCAATTCTTCCCAAACTTCATCCTCAATTGCATATGATTTTGCTACTCGCAAAGCCTTCAAGATTCCCTGTTGCGCCAACAGATCTTTCACTCTGGTTTGCCATAATCCGAAGTTACCAGTTCCGTCAAACTTCACCACCTCGAATTTCGCACCAGAAAATGTCATCTGAAAATTGATCCTGCAACAAAACCTTTTCTGCAAAAAATTCCTCAGCAAAAATTCTTGCTTAGACCTTTTTTTTTAAAAAAATGAAAAGAAAAAATTGAAATCTTCGAGCAAAGCAAAAAAAAAAAAAAATCCTCTCCGCCTCCAAGAAAAAAAATAAATATTCACTTTATTTTCTCTCCTTATCCAACTG
Organism: Phalaenopsis aphrodite; assembly: GCA_003013225.1. NCBI lineage: Eukaryota > Viridiplantae > Streptophyta > Magnoliopsida > Asparagales > Orchidaceae > Phalaenopsis > Phalaenopsis aphrodite. The sequence continues at coordinate 2,520,699 of NEWO01000057.1, read as the reverse complement.
AGGAAATCTTTAATTAAATTTGCTTAATTTGATTTAAAGCAATTTAATTAAAAACTTTCCTTTTTCTTCCTTTGGAAAAAAAATTTCTTTTCCAATTTCTCAAGCAGATTTCCTTTCAGCCAAGTTTAATTAAAAAACTTTCCTCTCCGCAGCAAAGAATGAGTTGGGAGAATATTTTGTAAAAGATTCCCTTATTCCCTCAATGGAAATAAATCTCTCCTCAGGCGTAGATCTCCTCAGACGCTGATCCACGAGACCTGACCGCGGCTTCCTTTCAAGCTCCGCCGCGTGATCTTCGCCGACATGCCGGACCGACGCCTCCTTCGCAGCGCCGAGGAAAATCGGAACCCAGCAGCACGAGAGCTTATCCGTCCACGCCAGTCTCCGTCAAAGTTTCTCCTTCACGCAGCCCTTCTCCACGCGAACAAGCAGGATCCTCCGATTCCAGCGCGAATCGCGTTCCGCCTCCCGGTCCGCCTGCCTCCCGCGAACCGCACGGCCTCTGTGTCGCGATCCCTTTGCCTGCTCGTAAACTCCTATCACGCTGTTGGACGATTCCGAACCGAATCCGGAGCCCTTCGCGCGAAACCTCTGTGTTGAACCTCTTCTTGGGTCGATGAAAATTTTCTTTCTTGCCCTCAAACCTCGCTCTGATACCACTTGTTGAGAAAATTAGTGCGAAGAAAAACTAGTAATCGACACAAATCCAAAAGAACACAGAGATTTAACGAGGTTCGGCAAAGATGCCTACGTCCCCGGGAGCAGAGCGGCGAGTTTCTTTCAATATTCAGAAAAGAGGTTACTGAATTCATGATACCTCCTAGGGTTACTAACAGACCTATTTATAACCCCAGGAGTAAACCTAGGCACAATATGTAATTACAACATTACCCCTGTACCAAACCGCGGGGCTTTGCCCCCGCACCCCAACCCACGTAACTTCCCAATTTGGACAGATTCATCCGCTTCGCTCCGGTTCGATCCAGCGCCTGTCCCGATATGGTATATGAGCCATACCATAACAGTGCATGACTAACAGATGGTGTGACTCGAAAAAGATTATGTTGTGAAGGATGAATATTGAAGGTTTGGAGACCTTAAAAAAAAAAGTTGCCGAAAGATGCTAAAAAGGTATTAATTTTTTCTCCTCTTGGGAGGAACATCATATATCTTTATCTGGTTAGATTTTGATGTAATGACCTTCAAAGCAAAAATTAAAATCCACCATTCTTATTAGCATCCTTAAAACTACAATCACACATGATTTAAAAAATTGCTAAAATTTTTAAATCATCAATAGAAGAAATCAAAATTTTCACAATGGATTGATCCGATTGGATGTGAAGATGATTTTGCACGGTTGATGGCCTAAAGTTACCAATATAACCTACGATAGTATGTACAGTGAAAATACAAAAAATTCGCAATAAAAAAGTACTAATTCTTAATTAGGAAAAATCAATTATTAGTATCGATGTAAAAATATTCAATGGTTTTCAAAATTTAATTTGCACACGGAAATTAATTTATGAATGTTACATTTTAGCAAAAATCAAGTTCAAAACATGAAAATAAAATTTGGCACATATCACAGTAGAGAAAATCAGACAAACACGAAAACCAATGACTTAAAAAATAACGATAACATTATAGAAATCACCAGAAGAAAGCAAGATGATGCACACTCATAAAAAAAGAACTATCATACCAACATCTATGTAGTATTAAATGAATACAAATCCAACCAGCACACATAAAATTTAAATGGTCAATATGATCTACACCTCCACAATCCGCAGGGTTCTATTTATAGGTCACGAAGGACTCACAAAAAGAAACATCGCTGAGAACTTAGCTTCCCTCAAGACAACAAAGAAAAATAATAGATGAGTGATGACACCAAAACAGAACAGACAAATCCAATATCTAAGAGGCAGTAGCAGCGAGATTTGCAGGATAGCAGAAACAACACAATTATAATAGAAATTAGCAATAACATAGGTGTAGCAGAATATCCGAGGCAACATGGTTGTAGTAACAAGAAACTATCGGATGATAGAGGATACTAGAGAGTAAAAAGTGAAGGTAGCAACAATAGCAAAAAACTTTATAATGAGGGTAGAACGAGACAGGAGAACAAGAATCAAATGAGTGCAAGAAAAAGACACATCAATAAGTAGTGAATAACCGAGGCAGCGACACCAAGAGATACAAAGCAGGAAGTAGAGCAATGGTTAGTAAGACAAGGAAACCAATAACATGGCACAATATTCTAAATGTTAGTATCCTTCCAACTCTTCTCATCACAACAACTATGGAATTGAATCTAAACTCTAAATTTATTAGCATATGGGCTGAGTTGAAACCTTGTAGTAATGCACTAAACCTAAAATACAGAGACTTTCATATGGCCTGGAATCAAATACATGAATTATTTTGATATCTTGCATGAAGTGGGCATGTACATTTAAGTACTACAAAATCATAAATCTCGTTTTAACTCCATTTCTCCCTAAAACTGGGATTTAAAAAATCCAAGAGTTCGGTTGATTTAGATAATGTAGTGAACATGATTGCACAAAAGGGGAGAAAGATGATAGAAAGAATATAGTTAGCAAGCTGTTCGACATGACTTCCTCAAATTTTTATCCTCAATGGTTTCAAGTAAGAGAATGTAAAATAAAATATGAGTCTCAGACAAATTGGAACTCAAGACCTCTCATCTCCTTCATATGCCATTATTACACCGATGACTTTTAGGAAGGTTCCTATTGTGACCAACTGTGACTTTTCAGGCAACAAAAGATGAGGGATAGGTAGATAAATTAATTAAAATATTATTAATAAAATTGATAAAAAATTAGGCATAAATATATTACATAAAAGCATAAATCAGCTATACAAATTATTATGAGAAAAAAATATATTATTTCTTATTAATTGTAATTGCATTAAAAGTATTTTTATTTAACTAAATAAATTACGAGTTAAAGACTTCCTCACATTTTAGTTTTTCAATATTCACCAACCTAATAAAAATATCTGCAGTATTCTAAGATATGCATATCTTCTCAAAAAATAACTATCTTCCAGAAGAGAATGAATACAGTGATATCTCAACCAATATATTTTATCATGACATGAAAAATGCATTCTTAACTAGATGAATAACATTCATACTCTCACAATGAAGCTTTCCAATCCATGGCCTTTTGCTCAATCCTGTCATAAAGATCTGCAATCAAATCATCTCCTTGCCAGTCTTAGCGATAACAATGTATTCGTCTTATGCAATTAAAAGTGGAACAATTTTTTGTAGCCTAAAAACCCAACTCACTACTATATTCTCCAAAGTGGCTGTATACTTTTACTAAACGTATCGCCTAACATATTTGAATCTACATATCTCTGTAGATCAATCATTGCACTTCCAATATAAAGTGCTTTGTTGAAGGTTCCCCTCAAGAATCTAATAATCTACTTAACCTCCTCCAAATGATGTTTGATTGGATTACAGTTGTCATCTTTACTATAGGAAAAAATATCTCAGTGTAGTTCACTCATTCATTTTGTTGAAACTGCTTCACAAGTCTTGTGTTATAGCATCTGCTACCATCTGACTTTTTTTAGCCTGTAAACCTACTTATTGTGCAATGCTCTTTTCCCATATGATAATTTTGTGAAATCTCAAGCCTGATTTAACCTCAATGACTACATCTTGTTATCCATGACTAATTATCATTCCTTTGAATCTTCAATTTAAATGGCATCATCATAGCACTAGTTCACCACCATCAGTTAGCAAAAGATAGTATAATGAAGGCAAATACCACTGTATTGGTCATGTCACTTTGTTAGACTCCCTGAATTCAATACTAGGTGTCTGACTAACTTCCTGTCATTCATCAGGTTGAGCACATCTCCTGCTCCATTTTCCTGATCAATGTTACCTTATATATCAATATATTTGGACAACTCTTCAAAAGTAGCCAACGGACAATCCTAAGTTATGTTCCTATCCTTGTACATCTTCATTTCATCAAATATCATATCACTGCTCCTGATGAACTAATTCTGATAATCTCATAATATTTACCCAAATTCATCTTTATATCCAATGAAATGACACTTGATATATTTTAATTCAAATAAGAAAGATTTAACTTATTTGATAGATCATATGTTGAACCATCAAATACCTTCAAATAAGATAGATTTAACTTCTTGTTAGCTCGTTTATAATTTAAGCTTAAAAAATTGTGTTTAGCTTGCTTACTTAGCAAATAATTTGAATATGAGCTACTTAACAAGAAAACACGAGCTATTTTGACAACCCTAAATAAAAGTAAAATAGTGAGAAGCACCAATGAACTGAACTAGAGTAGGACACATACATCAGTATGCACTAACTCCAACTTCTTGAACTTCATTATCGACCCACTTTTAGAGAAAAAATCTTAAATCCTGAAGCTTTTCTTAAAAAGTAGGGACTTCATACCTTTCTTGCTTATATCACCAATCCTGCAGTGTCAATGACTTGCATCAACTTTTATTCTATCCACATCAATGACCCGAATTTCATTAATCAGGCAAAAACGCCTTCAATGTTGCCCCCGACCCATCACCATTGCCCCCTTCTACAAACCACCTATGAAAGTAAACATGTACCCTAACCTTGATAGTTGGCTCATCGAGATCAAATTTCTCTTCAAACAAAAAAAATTTCAACTTCAAGTTCAATTTGACAACCTAATATTAAAATTATCCTTTCTTACAATGTTGTAGGTCTTATTATCTCACAAATACATTTTCTTTAGATCACTCTGACTGTAATTTAAATCTTTTTGTCAGGACTGACAGTAAAAGAGGCACCTGAAACTATTATCTAAAAACTAGTACTATTTAGGGATAGAACTAGAAAATCGTGTTGGATTTCATCCCTGGAGATATTTGTAAAGAAATTTTTGTCTAGACCTCCACCACGAGCCTTCTACAGAGCTTTATAGTTCTTTTGAAAATGATATTTCTTCTCTCAGTTTCAACATTCACCTCTGTCATTTCCTATTCCTGACTTGGACTTTCTTCTCCTAAACTTGAATTTGTCTCTGCTTGTGTTCCTATCTAGATTCTTTTCGTTGTTATCAGCATTAAGTGCAGAATTTGAAGTTTTATCATTCGCCTTCTTGCGAATTTCTTCATTGAGCACAAGCCATATGATATTATCAAAGTTTAATTTTATATTACCTAAATAGTTACTGACAAATCCATCCCAAAATCTAGCATTGAAGATAAAATTAACAACGTTGTGACTTCGTCATCAAACTTGATGCCCACATAACATAATTGATTTGTTACAATGTTGAAATTATTCAAAATTTCAACCACCGAACTCTCTTCCACTGTCTTCATGTTGAATAATCACATTATCAGAAAAATTTTATTTGAAGCTGAAGGTATCTCATACATCTTCATCAGTGCTACCATGAGAAGTATCATAGTTTCTTATTAACAATGTTCAAAGAAACAGATGAGAAAAGTAGAGTTCAAACCATTTGATGAAGCATTTCCCATGCTTTCAGAGTCATAAATTCATACTTTTTGGTTAGTCCTTTTAGTGGCAAATGAAAATTTTCTTTGATATAACAAATATTCAACTTACATTTTAAGTTCAAACCATTGAACTTATCCACATTGTAACTTGTTTTGTCGATCATTGCTCCCGCTCAAACCAAAGATCCTTAGAAACCCCGCTCTGATACAACTTCAGGGATAGAGAAACTGAATTTCGATCGATTCACAACCAATCACATCGTGGAAAAACATACTAATACGAGAGATCCAAAATAAAAATTGAAAAAAAGTGCACAACACAACAAATCCAGAAAAGCACTCAAAATTTAACATGGAAAAACCGAAGAACGAGAAAAAAAGCCAATGAACCACACCACACCAGAAATGTCACTATGAAATAGATTACACCACACTCTGAGTTACTCTCTATAAGCCTAGAACTCACGAGCACTCTGTCGATTGCATAAGAGCAAATCACAGATATCCAAAACAGAACTCACTACAGCGCTTTCTCTGTCCCGCTCGTGTTACACGCATTGTTGAAAGATATATTCTTCGTATAGAAGTTGAGGACTTAAATCCCGATCAAAAGAAAAACTACTCCAAGGTGCTAGATCACCCAACCAAGGCACCGAGTTTCTGAATGCTTTATTTCCTAATGCTCGGTTCACTTGGTTCCTGAGCGCCTCTATTAGCATCGGAGTTGTGTGTTGGGGCGCCCAATGGGGTGCTGGAATGACCAGGGTGCTTTTACTATTGTGCTATTAGGCTCCAACACACTAACACGCAACGACACCAAACACATAGTAAATGACATGTGCTCACAACTTATTTATGTATTATAGATATTGAATACCATACAAGTATATTGTTTGATGTACAAAGCTGACTGAAATGATTATTATAACTATATATTATTATAATATGATTGCATATGCATGTTGAGCATTATTAAGTTCATCCACTTATGGTAGGTACCCATGCATGTAAATTAAAAAAATGATATTGACATTGAAGTATATTAAATAATACGACTTTTGGTCCGTTTGAGGCAGCTTATTTGGTGCGGTGGCGTTTTGAAAACGCACCTGACTGGTTTGGGTAAACTGCGTTTTAGCAGCTTCTGCATTTTCAAAACGCTAAAAACAGTGTTTTCACACTGCACCTCCACCTATCTAAGTGCGGTGACAGCTTTCTAACAGCGGTCTGACTTTTCTAAAAAAATAAATTTTTTAATAGTCACCGCACCTAGCTTATCAGCATATTATTTTTAATCAGCTTATCAACAGATTATTCAATAAGCTGCAGCTGGCCCAAACACTCTTAGCCAGTGCTCCTATGACCATTATAATTGATAAAACATAGATAAAGATAAATTAATTACTGTACTACTGAAATATCTAAAACTATTGAATAGCCATAATTCACTACTAAAATAACAATTTCTTCTTTTATACTGATTAGATATTTAACTAGTATCCAAGTTTTTTCTCTTTCATTACATTACTGTAGTTCAAAATATAAGCATTTACTGCTTATTGATAGCTCATTGTGTTTTGAATTACATTTTCAGGTATAGAGTTTTATTTAGAAGACAAGTCATAGAGAAGAGATTGTGTATAGAATGCAATATAAGCAAACAGTAAGGTAAAAATATTATCAGTTTAATTATTTCTTTTAATCATTAGTGACATTTTTTTTTATTTTGGATTTAGTATTAATAATTAAATTTAATTTCTCTATCTAACTATTTTTTCCCACCTTGAAAATTCCAAAGGTAGAGACAAAATCCTACTTGCAGCCAAATAACCCGATAATGTGCGATCATCTTTGAATTTCCCATCTCTCTCTCTCTCTCTATTGCTTTTACATATTTATTGTTGGCTTACAAATTATATAATTATATATATATATATATATATATATATATATATATATATATATATATATATATATATATATAAGCAATATTTTGCATGTCATCCGGCATCATTCAGTTTCCTTATTCCACTACTATATAGTAAACTGTAGGCTATAAAGAATAAAAGTCATGTTTTATAACCTTCTTTGTTGAGTCTAACCATTGCAAACAAGCCTGTTTTACTTTAGCTATTTCCAACATGAAATGATCTTCATATGGTATTCCCATCTCTAGACCCTGCAATAACAGCATTAGAAACAGTTATTCCATAACAATCGCAATTTCATGATCAGTAATGTACAGCAAACATTTCCATTAAAATTAGGACTTAAAAAAATACTAGCGCGCAACATAAAGGATGGAATTAAACAACTATACGGAACTATAATTTAAATTAATAAAAAAAATACAGGTTAAAAGTTTAGCAACTTTCATACATGATATCTATCACTCAAAGTAGAATTTAATATGCAATACAAATGAAATCTTAACACAAATTTGGAACTGGTTTTTCGATAGAAAATGGTTAATCTTTTGTAAGAACATGGTTAACAGCATGTTAAGAATCCAATGACTCCCCAGTTTAGAAAATTTCATTCCATAACAATCGTAATTTCATGATCAGTAATGTAAAGCAAACATTTCCAAAAAAAAATGGACTTAAAAAAATACTAGCGCAACATAAAGTATGTCATTAAACAACTATACGACACTTTAATTTAAATTAATCAAAAAATACAAGTTAAAAGTTTATTTAGCAACTTTCATACACGATATCTATCACCAAAGTTGAATTTAATACGCAATACAAATGAAATCTTAACACAAATTTGAAACTGTTTTTTTGATAGAAAATGGTTAATCTTTCATAAGAACAAGGTTAACAGCACGTTAAAAATCCAAGGACTCACCAGCTTAATGTTTATACCTACCTCTTTTTCTATATGTTTAACACGCTGCATGGTTGTTTTTTTCGCTCCACGCAGTAACGTCTTCACTCTGGCATTCCACGCATGTCTAGACAAGGCAGTTTGAAGCTTGTGACAACCATCGTGATCATACAATCCGGCAACTAAAGTTACCTGTAAAAATGGTCCCAACATTAGCTTCAAAAGATGAACAGATCTGCCACAGCTGAGTAGGCAGACCATAACAGAACCATAAAAAGAATTAGTACAAAAGATAAAAATACGCATGCCATGTTTGAAACAGCAGGGTTTAATTACCTTTAAAGCACATACAAGGTATTCCGAGACGACATTGAAATCCTTATAATGAGTATTTGCATGATCAACCACCCAAGATAAATTGGACTGGCACTCACTAGCAAGTTTAACAATTTCTTTCCCCAAAGTTACCTCTTCAATCCTATTAAACAATTACTTACAAAAATTAAGTTGAATGGAAACTAAAATTAAGCAAATTAATAAAATTGGTACATTTCAAAATCTAGCAAAGCTGAAACTAAGACATGGTGTGTGATGCAAGACTACAGAGATTCTGTGATACTTAGCATCCAATCCTTGTAATAATATGAAATAAAATTAAGTGAATGAAGAACATATCATTCTCTGGCACATACAACTTCGTAAGAAAAGAAATATAGTGAATATTTTTTCATCAAGTTTATTTAGCAAGGATTACCAAATCTGTACAGAGTAAACTTCAGACTGTGTTTCTCCCCATAAAATCAGTTGATCCAAGTCATTTTAAAGATTAATAGCAAGATGAATAATAAATTTCAATAAAAGTCAGCTCAAAGTGCAGTTTAAATGTGATTGCTTGTGTGAAGCTATCCCAGTCTCAAATTTAAGTTATAACCCGTAAGATGAACTTTCGGATCCAAAAGATGCAATTAAACTATGAAAAAAAGAAGTATAATTCATCTTACATAAAGCCCTCTGTAGCAGAAATTGGTACGTTTGAGGGCTAGGAGATCTTTAACGATATATGATAAGAACAAGACCATCACTCTGGACATGAGGAGGAAGGGACTACTTAATGTTTAAAATGCTTTAAAGCATAATCATATGTTTTTCTAACCAATCAAAACCAAGAATTCTATGTGGAATCTTGGAAGGTAGACTGGGAGATAGAGGTGACGCAAAGCACTAATATCCAATGTCCAAAATATGAGCATAACATATGCAGAGGATCTATAAGAAGATTAAGAGAGACATTTTCTTTGAATTTTTTTACCAAACAAGCAACATGCAGATATTTTCTACCACATATCCTGACGCGGGGCTCCTTGAAGGCTGACTTGGAAATGACTGAACCAGCTCAACCAAGGGATGGCAGGGGCCAACCGATTCCTATCTATGTTTGATACCGTTCCAAATTTGTTTCCTAGCCGCAACCCACCATTCTCGTCCTCTTCCTAGGGAGTCACTTTTGTATCGTTTTGTTCCTGTTTTATGAGTCACCGTTGTAACCCCTCTGAATTTCAGCAATAATATTTTCATTCCGCCCCAACTTAGATTAACTCTAGTATCATAGTCTGTCTCATAAACGACCAAAACAACAAACCAAAAAGGACAAGAAACATAATATTTTTCACCATTAACGAGCTTTCGTAAACTTGAACTTATAATATTATTATCATAATATTCATTACAACATCATCATTAGGCTATTCACATTTGCTTATAAATCCTACATCAATTCTTTTCAAATGTTCTTGTAAGGTCTTAACCCTACATAAATTTGTGGGCTCCAAAAATTAATACTCGGCTCTCCCAATTGAATTTTGATGCTATGACTCAATTTTTTAAAAGATATATTAGACACTCGTAATAACAAACATGCCATCATAAAACATAAAAACACTAATGACAAACTAAAACACAAAATTCAAGACATAAACTGAAATAAAGCTCTAGCTTCTGTGTCATTATCCCAGGATTGGCAAAGCTCCTCATATTGAGCAATCTCAAAATCTAATTATTAATGAGAAGCCAACACGAAAACATTGAAAGTGATATAGTCGCTCTAATCCCCAAGTAGGTCAGGTTCGGTGATCTAAGCATCTTCTAGCATTATCACTGTTGAAAACAGATCAAGAGGTTTCAACCTCCAATTTTGAAATATATCAATCCACTTGACATCAATTTCTCGAGGAAGAGTGTTGAAACTTGAGTGAGAAGCTGCCTATATGCTCCTATAAGACCTGCTGGACATGATAATCAGAATTTGTAAACTTCCTCTTCCAGTGACAGTAGACCCGACACTTTCATGTAGCATTGAAGCCAATAAAAGCAAGTGTCGAGGGAACATTTGATGCAAGTTTATCCTTTGATAAAGGTGTATAATGCTCCTTAAGATTAGCACTCCTTACTGAGAGAATTCCAAGTTTCTAATCAACACTCATGGAATTCCAATGGAAGCGTGCTCGGTCCATTTCTTTGATAGATGATGATGGTCTTCTTGAATTATTTGACCATTAACTATGGATGGGTCATCAATATTCCACCTCGGGGCTCGTAAAATTGAAACAAAATCTGGTTCTCCATATTGAGAAATGTTGGTAGGTAAATCATGTGGATCTACATTCACTCTTCCACCAAACAAACTAAATTCATGAGAACCAGGACAAATAGGAGCTTGCTGTAAGATATTCATCTTGCCCCATATGGAATGCAATGACTGAGCTTTCAACCTTGGTTGGTGTGGAACTAATAATGCCCGATCCATATGAACATGTATAACAGTCTCATGCTAATGGCCAAGAGAAGCAGAATCAATACATCTAGTTTAATCACTCTGCAAATCCCTTTCAACGTAAGAAACTGCACCAACTCTTCTATCAACTACATTTTCAAGATTTTTCAGTTTAGAAAACTGGTGTCCTTTATGAGCATATCCACAATTAGAGGCCAGAAAATATTCATCGCCATACACGTCGTACACGGGCATCGACGATGATTCCAACATCGAATCTTCAAACCCATCAAAAAACTTTAGGCTTCTGGATGAAATGGATTTTCACCTTCATAAAAAATTTCATTTTCTTGATCTGTCTAATTTTCTTGGTGCAAAGGGCTTCAACTTCTTCCACCACCTCAAATTATGGTTTAGTTGGATAGTCCTCCAAATTTCAACACACCAAGATTGCAATCCTATTTTTCAAATGCTGAATTTTTTGTCGTATATCCTCAAGCATATGTTATTGATGGATTCTTGCATAATTTCTTCACGGTTGCATGTTCAATGAGCCACAAATGATATTGGACTAGTTGGGCTAGAGCAGAGTTCATAGAGAAGAGCCAAGGTGCTCCTTTAAATCTGCAGTCAACAGCAAACCAAAATCAGTTGTGTAGAGAATTCTAGGAAGAAGAAAATTGCAAAAATTGAGAAAATCCATAGGATAGTAGGGATCAGCGAGATTGCTTGACGTGGGAGCCTATCGCAGATGCAGTACTATAGCTGCTACAGTACCACAAATGTATTATTGTAGTTACTACAACAATCACATATCCTTCTTTCTTTTTTAGCTTCCTCATCTCTCCTTTTCACTCCCTTCCATAAAGAGTCCCCTACCTATTCATTGTCTACTTTATCTACCACTTTCCACTTCTATCCTAATTTCAAATTCCTTCCTTTCCCATCACTCCTCCTTTATTTCTTGTCTTTCTTCTACTAGTCTAATCTATCTACTAACCCCCTCTTATTTATACATGTTTGCCAAGGAGAGGACAGTTTTCATGATTGCTAATTTCAGTTGCTGCTTTTGAAGCAATCTTTCCCTTCGAGAATGTACCGAACGACGAGAAGGTGCTCCAGCTGTAACTCATTTGAGGTGGTTTACCGTCTTCAAGGGTTGAGGTGGTTCTCCGACTGCAGCTCGACTCCAACAAGAAATTTATCCTTCAGCAGCCCCTCCGACCCCACTTTTAGCAGCCACAAACCATCCTCCTTGCTACCATCTACTTCCAACGCCTTCCTTTCCACTGTCGACCTGCTCTGCAGCCTCCCACTAACTGCAGATCACACCAGTCTCCTTATAACAGCCGTCAATCCTTTTCCAGCCACCTCCCCGGCCACAAAATTCCTCCCCACTGTTGTACAACGTCTCTAGCACCTTCCAACTACTGTTTAGTCCACACCAAGCGCCTTCTAACTGCTGTCCAATCCACAACACTCATCTTCTGGCGGCTGTCTGATGTATTAACATGCCTCCTGCGCTCCCGGATCTGCCGCTCTCTTCCTAAAGGACCATTTATGTGTTTTGTGTTTCTTTCTTTTTCTATTTTTTGTAGTATCATCGTTGCCCTTATCTATGTTGCATCATTGTTGTAATCCTATCCGAATACAAAAATTATATTTACCTTCTAATTGTGGTTTGGGTTTTGTCCAGTATCAATTGGTATCAAAGCTAACCTAACCCTAGTGCTACCCTAAGTTACCTAGCATCCGCCCCTACCCAAACTTTTCTACCTAAAATAAAAAACTTCAACGGATGAAGTCGAAGCTCCCCAAACCCCAGTAGATTAACGAGGAAGCTTATCATGGATGCAATATCGCAACTGCTACAGTAACTGCTTCCCATTCTTTGCTTTTTAGCTTCCTCTTCTCCTTTTCACTCCCTTCCATAAAGAGTCTCATCCCTATTCATTAACTACCTTATTCACTACCTTTCACTTCTATCCTAATTTCAAATTTCATCCCTTTCCATCATCCCTCCTTTATTTATTGTCTATTCTTCTACTTGCTTAATCTATCTACTAACTCTTATTTATGCATGTTGTTAGCTAAGGGGATGACAATTCTCATAATTGTTGATTTCAGTTGCTTCCTTTGAAGTGTTCTTCATGTCCGCAAGTTGTAACCGACGAAAAGAAAGTGCTCCGACTGTAACTCGTTTGAGGTGGCGACTGTCTCCAAAAATCTAGGTGGTGCTCCGGATGTAGCTCAACCCCGATGAGATATTTATCCTTCCGCAGCCCCGCCAGCCTCGCTTCCAGCAGCCACAAACAATCCTCCTTGTTGCCATCTACTTCCAGCGCCTTTCTTTCCACGACCGACTTGCCTTGTTGCCTCTCATTGACTGCATATCACACAACAACCTCCTCGCAGCAACTGTCGACCATCTCTCTGCCGCTGCCCAGGTCTTCGGGCTTGTCCTGCAACCTAAACCATATCATTAACCTCGGTCATATCTAAAATCATTAGTAAAGTGATTGTGGCTCGCCTCCAACCTCATCTTCCTTCACTTATTTCTCCCAACAATCGGCCTTTATTAAAGGTCGTGATATTTCTGATAATATTCTCTTGGCACAGGAAATATTACAGGATCTTAATAAAGTTTGTAGGGGTGGCAATCTGGTGATCAAACTTGATATCAAAAAAGTCTTTGATACCTTAAATTGGGATTTCATCGTCAATGTTCTTAAACCTAGAGATTTTAATACCAGTTTTTGCTCCTTGATTAAAAGATGGCTCGCCAACAAAAACTATTCTGTCTTGGTGAATGGAAACTCTTATGATTTTTTCACTGTTTCACGGGCATCAAACAGGGAGATCCTCTTTCTCCTATTATTTTTATTTTAGCTTTTGATTATTTCTCTAGGATGCTCAACAGTTTCCAACTCTTACATCCACATGTTCAGTATTCCAACAAAGCTAAAATGATGGTCTCTCACCTTGCTTATGCAGATGATGTTATTATTTTTACTAACGCTTCTAAGCTTGCCATAAAACAGGTGATGAGGCTCTTACAGGATTTCCAAAGCTGCTCCGGTCTTCGTTTCAATAGTGACAAATATTATTTGTTTTTTGGAAAACAGGTTAAGCAGCATATTATTCAATGGGGTGTTATGTTTCTAGGTTTTCAGAATGTCTCTCTTCCCCTTAAATATCTTGGGGTGAATTTGATAAGAGGGAGAAGGAAACAGGTGCATATGGATGATGTGATTGATAAAATCAAACGTAAAGTGAATGATTGGAGAAATGTCTTTCTTTCCACTGGGGGCAGGATCTCTTTACTTTCTAGTGTTCTCCAGAGCATTCCTTTATATGCTTTGCAAGTGTTCAATCCCAAAAAAAGTGCAATTAGTACTATGAAAAAGCTCTTTAATAAATTTCTTTGGGTGGGGAACGATGCAAAGAAAATCTGGTGTAATTGGCATAAAACTTGTAAGCCTAAAGAGGCTGGTGGTCTCGGCTTTAAAGCACTAAAGCATATTGTGGAAGTGAACCTCTATAAGTTTTGGTTTAAATTTAGATTGGGTTCCTCTCTTTGGGCCATGTTTATGAGGCTAAAATATTGTGCTAATATTCATCCTTCCTTGGTCTCTTGGAAGGTTGGAGATTCTCGTATTTGGAAAGTTGTGGTGAATGCTAGAGACACGACAAATAGTTTCATTTTTTGGGATATTGGAGAAGGAAACATTTCCTTCTGGAATGAAAATTGGGGTGCTTCTCACATTTTTGGCTTATCTCACTTCCCTCTTTCTAGCTCTCTATTGGTCTCTGATTTTTTTGATAATGAGGGTTGGGACTTTTCTAAATTATGTTCTATGGTTGGGGAACAAAATGCAAAGCATATACTCACAATCTCCATCACTCCTTCTCATAGAGATCTCCCCATGTGGAAAAGAAGTAACTCTATATCAATTTGCAAGCTCATTTATGGCACTCTACACTCTCATCGTGACTGGATATGGGGGAAATAAATTTGGCATAAATATTTATCTCCCTTTATATACTTTTTTCTATGGCGTTATCTTATGTCGTTAATCCCATTGGATGACATTTTTAAGCTTAAGGGTTTGAAATTAGCCTCTAGATGCCCTATGTGTAGAATGAAAGCGGAGGATATAACACACTTTCTTTGAGTGTGCTTTCTCGTTGGAGGTCTGGGATAAAATAGGCGCTCATTTTGGTTTCTCTTGGACCCATAGAGTATCTTTAGCTAGTTATTTATGGCAGTGGAAGGATTTTGATGCCTTTATGAGGAGGTTTCCCCCGCCATTATTGGTTATGTGGTTTCTTTGGAACTCCAGAAACAGTTTTATATATCACACATCTCCCCCCTCTATTACTATGGTTGTTGCACATGTCATTGCCTATTACAATAAAGCTTTAAGAGCCAGCTCCTCCGTGGTTAAAACCACTAAGGCCCCTCGGCTTATTGTGTGGGCCCCCCCCCTCATGCTAATTATGTGAAATTAAATGTTGATGGCTGTTGGCGTGCTAATTATGCTGCGATTCGGGGCCTTTTTAGAAATTTTGAGGGGAAATGCCTTCTCTTTTTCGCTTCCCCTGTTATTGCCGAAACTTCTTTGACTGTTGAATGTTGGGGAGTCTTTTTGGCTCTAGTGGTGGCCATCATCTTTAATTTTCGTAAGCTGGAGGTGGAGATGGATTCAAAAATACTTTATGATATTTTAGTTGGTACTACCTCTCCTCTTTGGGATTTAATTGGTATTTTTAAAAGAAAAATGATCCTTATAGCTGATAAACATCTTGAGGTTAGATGGAAGTTTATTCATAGAGAGGGCAACTCTCCTGCGGATTGGCTTGCTAAAAATGCAGGAGAGACTTGTCACGTTGGCACACATCCCACTGCCCAGCTTCGGAGACTCATCATTGGAGATACTTTAAATCTCCCCTACATTTGTTTCTAAGTTTTATGGGCTATATTTTCGGTTTGGCTGAACATTGCTGTTTTTCTCTCATTTTTTGGCTTGTTGGTTGGCTTGGCTGGTTTTGCAATGCTTTGCAGGGGGATCTTTTTTTCGAAGACAAAGGCTGGGATGGAGACCTTGACCTCTCTTGGACGCGGCATTAATGACGCCTCCTGTTCATGACCTTTTCTTTTTTGTCTTCCTTCAAATACTTCCATGATATAAAAGCACACAGGACTACCTTTTTATTTTGGCTCTTTTTTTCTGGTTTTCCGGGTATACTTGTATTTTGGAAGCTATTTTTGTGTGAGTTGTACTTGGGGAAGAAGGACCCCTAAGATTGAGTCTAATGTTTTTCTTTTTGTGTTTTCTAGATGAGGACCCCCCCCAAACCTTGTACCTTATTTTAATTATTAACGCGTAGAGAGCCA
>NEWO01000057.1:2484750-2504106 GCA_003013225.1 Phalaenopsis aphrodite | reverse complement strand
AGAGGGCAACTCTCCTGCGGATTGGCTTGCTAAAAATGCAGGGGAGACTTGTCACGTTGGCACACATCCCACTGCCCATCTTCGGAGACTCATCATTGGAGATACTTTAAATCTCCCCTACATTCGTTTCTAAGTTTTATGGGCTATATTTTCGGTTTGGCTGAACTTTGTTGTTTTTCTCTCATTTTTTGGCTTGTTGGTTGGCTTGGCTGGTTTTGCAATGCTTTGCAGGGGATCTCTTTTTCGAAGACAAAGGCTGGGATGGAGACCTTGACCTCTCTTGGACGCGGCATTGAGGACGCCTCCTGTTCATGACCTTTTCTTTTTTGTCTTCCTTCAAATACTTCCATGATATAAAAGCACACAGGACTACATTTTTATTTTGGCTCTTTTTTCTGGTTTTCCGGGTATACTTGTATTTTGGAAGCTATTTTTGTGTGAGTTGTACTTGGGGAAGAGGGACCCCTAAGAGTGAGTCTAATGTTTTTCTTTTTGTGTTTTCTAGATGAGGACCCTCCCCCCCAAACCTTGTACCTTATTTTAATTATTAACGCGTAGAGAGTCACCGAAGCTCTTTCCCAAATATATATATATATATATATAACATAATACATAGGTTGTCACAAATGTTGTGTGTGAGTTTCCCCGACCACACTCTTAAAAAGCAAGCACAAGTTCCTCTCATCGCAACAAATGTGTTGCAAATGGAATAATGTAGTCTACGAACACAAATTTTTATAACTTTTGAGATCGACATTAAGTAGCACGATGCCCAAATTCTGAGGCGTAAAATAAATATTCCCTCTCTCTCTTTCTTCCTCTCTTGGGTAGGAGTGGGTGGAGGTTTGTGCAATGGCAGGATGCCATGTTTCAGTTTGGGATTTCACGACAAGAGGATGTTTCGGTGAGGAGCGTCACCGGAGTTTGAAGTCTCTAAATGCTGCACTTCGCGTTGCCTTCCCGTTTAATTCCGGTCGCAAGAGTGATGGCTATGGGTGAAACCGAGAGGGGAGGAGGTCGTTTCAGATTTGTTCATTGTCAGATGGAGAGGAGGAATGGCGAGGGGTGACGGGAATAGGGTTGTCAATGAGAATAGTAGTGGGTGTGATGGTGGAAGTGCTGGGAGGCTTTCGGCCAAACTGTGACACAAATTTCTCCAAATGCAGAAGGGGAGTAGCAGCTCAGGTTATTGTCGTGTGGGGAAAGTTGGTTGGGTTGTCGGCGATGGCTGCAATGACGAAGGAGGGAGTAGGTCTCTCAGTTGTTTGGGCAAGCCTAGAGGGAGAGGAAGAGAGCCTTTTTTTTTTGGCGGAGAGGTATGGGAGTCGTGAGGAACGAGAAAGAGCCTTAGAAGAGAGAGCGAGGGAGAAGAGATGCTATATGTGAGAGAGAATTGCGTGTAAGCCTCGTCATTTGCTCGGTTTTGGGTAGAAACAAGAGGGAGAAGAGCAAGTAGATTGTACAATTACAAGTAAAAAATTAAGAGGGAGAGAAGAGATAAGAACTTTGAATATTTCCCTACTTTTTGTTCAGATTAATGAGAGCCTTTTGTGCTGAAACTTTTATAGAACTTTCAATCCTTTCCAATTGTTGTTTATTTCTCAAATTGGTAGTATATACCCAATTAAACCATTCTTATATATTTACATATCTAACATCTAAACTTTCATATTTACCTCTATAATACTTTGATCTGATAAACATATGCATGAAAATGTATACTAACTTTTTAAAAAGTATGTTATAGTGGTGTTCTTGATGAAATATTAAAATTTGAGTGACAAGCATGTAAATTATAAAGTTTAGGTATTAGACATGTAAATATATAAGAATTATGTGGTATGCACATAAATGCCCTAAATAAATATCGCACACTCAAAAGCAAACTTTAGTCCCCACCACCCTCCCTCCCTCCCTTCCTCCCTCCCTCTTACTGAGTTAATAGATTCAAAATATTGAGAGATGAGATTAGGTTAACATGAAATCATAGAAGTTAGATCAAAGCTCATTGAAAAAACTTGTTCAACATTTTCCCAAAGCAATGGATGTGACCTAAAAGCAAACGTCGTAGCTTAACAAAATTGTGGCAAAGTTCAGAAGAGTTGGCTAGAACATCACCCAATTTGCAACTTGAGAATTGAGGTAAGAGGAAGGCAAGGATTGTTAGACATATGAAGTGGTAATGCAGATTATGAATAAAGCAAGATTAGGGTTGAAGAATAGAATTAGGTTTTTTTTTTAATAAAATAAACAATGAGAACTTATCATTCAATTATCATAACATATGTTGGCCCAATTGTTGCATGCATATAAGACATGGGTTCACATTTTCCTATCCAGCATATGACTTTATATCTTACAATACAATCGACCCCATTGAAGATACAGTGCAATGAATTTATCACATGTTCAGGAGAAAAATTCAGCAGAGATGCAACACAGACATCATACCAAGCAAAAGTTTTCTAACATATGGATCGGAAATGTGTCAAATGTTATTTTGGGAACGTAGTATAAGTTCAACAAAGATAGTTGAATGTTTGCCTCCTAGGAGCTGATACAAAAGAAAATTCAAAACAAATGATAAAAAATACATAAAATTCTCGTAACTTAACTTAAAGCAATAAGAAGATTGCAATACAGTTCATTTGTATGTCCAAGGAAAATCATTTTTTAGCTCCACAAGGTTGGAGGGAATGCAAATGCTGCTTACTTCACAATTCCAATTTTGATATGTAATTCCAATGTAATTAGTGAATTGGATTTAACCTTGGGGAATCCGAACCAACAATGTTCTATTGACAATTCTCTATCCAAATATAGTGAAAAGCATGAAGAAAAAATCATAGGGCTAATGTTGTCGATAGGTCTCCTCACAGGAAACAAAAACTCGATGCCTCGTCACCAAAAAAACACAGAAAAAAAAAATATTTCATTCTACCTTTCCTCAACCAAACAAGGGAGTAAGAAAAAAAATCAATTCAATTCTTTAAATTTCCTTTTTTTTCATCCTTCAATTCTTTCAAACCAATTAAATCCTAATTAAAACATCTTCATCAAAGCCAAGAAATAACTTTCAATCCCAAATTTGCATGAAAACAAAGTTATAGGTAGGGCTGTCAAAAAAGCTCGTTGTTCGCGAATAGTTTGTGTTCGGTTCGTCAATGAGTTCGTGTTTGATTCGTTCGATAAGTAAACGAGACAAACGTGAACAAATTTTTTTCATTCGCTTAGTTGAACGAACCAAACACGAACAGTGATGCGTTCGTTCGTGTTCGAATCCTTATTGTTCGAAATATAAAATAATTATATATAAAAAATTTATGATATTTTTAAAATTTAAATTTTATAAATTATAATATATAATAAATTTATAATAATAATATATTAATATACTATATTAGTAATATACTAATATAGATATTATATATTTATATAATATAAGTTATATAATTAATATAATATATTATTTATATATATTAATATTATGAATGTCAAACTGGCTCGTCGTTCGCGAATAGCTCGTGTTCGGCTCGTTCGTTAAGAAACAAACATGAACAGTGACTTCACGAACAATTTCGAACACGAGCTTATTTCAAACAAACTAAAATTCAAACGAACCAAAGACGAACACAAGCTCTGTTCGTTCGTGTTCGGTTCGTTTACACCCTTATTTATAGGCACGTTTGATACCAAAAAAATAGAGTTGTACACAGCTTGTTTTTTTACCACTGATCTGTAAATAATAAAACATATGCACAGAAACAGTGAAAAAAATGCTATACCCAGGATAGAAGTCCTCTGCAGCAGAAACAAGCTTTACAAATGACTTTAATTCAGGACGATTCCCTCTACAAAACTGGAAGAAATATATCAAATAACAAACGAAAAAAAAAATTCTGTGTAACTCAAAATTTGATGGGTAGTCCTTACCAATGCTTTTTCTCCATTTTGAGCACCCACTCCACTTTTCATGTAAAAGCAAAACGGGCATATATTGTTATCATTGAATTCAAGAGCTAGCGATAAGCCCATGCATGAGAAATGATACCTGATACATATGAACTAAAACTTCACATACTCATAGGCATCCAAGCTGAATTAATAAATAAAAGTAAATGTTATGGTATATGAATGAGGAAGACGTGTGTCTGAATATGTCAAGTGGAGCACCTTAAGTAGCCCTATCAAAATCAAGTAGACAAAATCTAAAAGTAGAAAGATCGTATTAAAAGATGAATCAATCAATTTCAAAGATATTTAGGAAACATGTTATTAAGAACAGACATAAAGCTATACCTTCATAAATAGTTATTAGTTTCATTTACAACAAAACAAACCTTAATGATTCGCATTTGCGACAACTTATGTTTTGTTTTTTTGCTTTATAATTAAAATGATAAAAATATGTTTATTAATTAATTTTTTTTCATATTTTAAAAAACAAATTACTTCATGTTTAAAACACCCTGTATGATATAAAAAGAAAAAGTACCATACCGGTCCTCACAGGTCATGCACGCACTATGCTTTTCTGAATCATTGGGGCAACAGACGCAGACAGTTTTCGCCCCAGATCCATTCAAACTCTTACATATTGACAATGCTTTATGAAAGGTTTCCTTGATCTGACAAACAACAAAAGTTTTACCTCAATATCTTGACCAAACAACTATCCTCTATAGGACAGCGCTGTGTCAAATTAACATACTTTTATGAGCTCCATGGACAAAGTACCAAGGTTACCAACCAAAGGCCGTACATAATCTTGGCACTGGAACATCCATCTTCTAACCTCACCAACTTCATGAGTAACTAAAGCTAGCTCTGGACAGTCAAATGCATTAGAATGTCCTTGCCCCTGCAAAATGAAAGAAGGTATCTAGTCAAATTTCGATGCATAAATTTAAAAGGAAAAAAAGAAAAAAGTAAAACACAGATGCCTGTCTGAGCTATATGATACAACTCCCAGTTTTTCTTAAGTTCTTTACAGTGTTTCGAATTAGAAGATTAACAGTTTAAATCAGCAAAAACAAAAAAACAAACAGTTTTCTTCCTACAAATTAATAAAAAAAAATAGAGTTCCCTGGTAATGTTAATGGAATTATGGTAAAAAGGAAAATCACGCTCTGGGTAACTGCATAATTAGATGGATAATTCATACAAAGAAAACATCTTGCTACATGGCTATGGATAAATATGTTAAAAGAATTGAAGGTTCTGTCCAATTATGAAATCAAAATACTATAAAAGGGGATGTTCAATCAAAAGAGCAAATTCAAGAATATTAAATTAATTAAGGTAGATTAGCACTTCAAGGGCATACCTACTGAATTTGGCTTCAAGCCATTATTAGGTCCAAGGACGGTAAATGCATATAAGCTTACCCTTGCATCGCAAAATCGCTAATTTTGTGATTTGAACAATGTGACCTCAAAACAACAATAGAGGCACAATATCTGAATCTTTAACCACATCCCCTCCACCATTATTCCAAATGACAAAAGAAGCAGGTGTCAGAAGTACATTTCACCAAACAAACTTAGATTTATTACCGAACTTTGTAACAAAAACAGATATAGCAGTAGAAACCCACTTTTCCACTTACCAGCAAAAACACAATATAAGGATTTCCAGTCATATATAGCTTGTTGAATTTCATCGGCAACTTTACTAAAAAATTCATTCTACATTACTAGACCAAAATCACTTTAAATAAAGAAGCATCATCATCATTTCATATTCTTTTTCTGTTGAATCTTGTCTAAGGAGTTTAATATTTGCTCCAAAATCAAAATGGCTCTCAATTGCCCTTCACAGTACATAACAAAACCACCAAAACTTTCTATATTCATCTATTGTTGCATTTTCTACCCATCATTGTACAAAACAAAACCATCAAATCGATTCTCAATTACTCTTACCTTTGATAGACATCACTCCAATTGATCCACTGATGTAATCATTCCTAATTGTCATACACATCCATTTTAGCATAATTATCAAAATCTACAAATCCAAGTTGATAATCAGAAAACGTGTCTTGGTTTCTTGACATTATCCAAAGTTTCATCTAAGAAAAACTAATAAAACTCATCACAGAAACAAATCTTACTCATGAAAATATTATAGTGGCATTGCATTATAATCGTATGAAGCATCATATTCATTGAGGATAGCGATAACAAATTCCACATGCCTGTCTCATAGACACGTTCACTTGGAAAAAATACATCTTTCAATAACCATGCAATGATAACTCATAATATCAACTTTAAACAAGACTTACGGGAAAAAAATTTGATCTAGAGAGTAACTTCACTAGAGACATTACATCTTAATTCCTATGCACTGCATTAGTGTGTCTAGTGAGAAGTTGAATTGATTGGGATAAGTAAAATAATACACATCAATTATCCATAAACCAAAATAAGATGCGCCTCTTGAAAAGGAGTAATGATTTTATTTGTAAATGTGATGCGGATCAGCAAAGGACAGAAACGAGATACTTGATGCCAATGCCAGTGCAAGCTGAGGCATGAGGCCATTGCAATAATGAAGCAACATATTTCTTGTAATAAGATATTCTTCTAGTGGGGATATGTGGAAAAATATTTTTTTGGTTTTCAATGCCAATTAGAGCTGTCATTTTGTGTGGACACGCATTTGGCCAGAATTTCTACATGTTTAAAGGGTATCGATGCCCAGGTCTAAGTTTAGACCATATACAAATGTCATCGTTGATGGTCTGATAGGCGTCTCATCCTGCTAAATTATCACAGGCTTGACTGTATAGTAAACTCAATGTTGATCATACCAACTAGTGACCTTACTAGAATGACATTATTGCAAAACTATCATCCTTTATTGCAAAACTTCTGTCCATACATTAAGGCATTAACTTCGTGACACAAAATGCTGGTTCTGATACATTGTCCAGATTTTTTTTTTCCTGATTAACTCTCTGCACCAACTAAGTTGAAATATGCATACTTATATCTTAAAGTACATAACAGCATAATTTGAAGTTACATAACATTTGCAATGTTGTCTAAGCTAATCCAAGGACATGTGTCCAAAAAACTAAATGCACACCATATGATCTAAATTGAGAGAGAAAAAAAAAGAAATTATGCTAAAACCGAAAAGATTACTTCTAATATTATAATGTTGCTAGGATGACCAAGGTATATTGAGAAGGTCCTAAATTGCTCATAGGTAAGATCCCTAACATCATCTAAAGCTTGGACGACTTCGCCTCACTCACTTAGCTCACACTCTGAGATGCTCACCATTGCACAAGCACGCTTACCTACTTAAACTCTTTTGTTATGTTTGTCACAGGCATGGCTCAAAGCTTTATACTCAGCCTATTGACCACACTTACACGAGCTCCTTTCTTTTTGTTCACCCAATCTCTTTTGTTGACGCCTCATGAAACCAGTGTTTAGCTTTTCCTGTACTCCAGCTCCATCAAGTCTATCACTCTCTGTCCCTCCTACATATAAGGCAGACATGCCTTCTCGAAGTGCTCCTAACATCCATGAAATTTTACTCTTTCACTCAATCCAATCCATGAAATTTTATTCACTCAATCAATCCCTCCGGTATATAACACGTGCCAGGGCATAGGTTTAGACCCTGCACATTAACATATATCCTAAAGCAGCATACACTAGTTCGTCTAGTATTGCTAATAACCAAACCTCTCATATAGAGCTCAAAAAAAATTTTTTTGGTATTTAATATTTAATAGGGATTTAATAGAGTTTTCTTTAATTTATGTGGATTTTACAATTAATAAAAATAATTTTCAAGCATACTTTAGAAATCATAAAATATAGATGAAAAAGATAACTTCATACTTTCCAAAACTTAGCAGCCAATTCATAATTCAGCAAAAAAGTTCTATAATTTTCAAAAATTTTCTAATATTTCTATGCACTTCAATAGATTCATGGTCATGCACTTCAATCTAAATTAAATTTTGGGTAATTCAACAGTCTTGAACTTATTTAGGGGCTATTACTTAGTTCAAAAACTGCATTTAGCGTTTCCTTTGTAATATTTAAACAGAAGGAAGGTTTACATGCATTTTTTGGAAATCCCAGGAGAGAGAATTTTTATAAAGTAATTTAAGTGCATTGAGCGAATCCTTATTGAATAAAATGTGGTGGGATATTCAATTAATGGTGATAACTCAGTTAATTTAGATAGTGTATAACAAACACTTAATTTCTTTTGTCTGATTGAAATTTAATGCACTCATTTCATTTCATATTATCTTCTAAAGCATTTATGAAGAAGGGTGAGTTGGCCATTTGAAATTGGTTTTTTCAAGAGCCTAATGATGAATCAGCTTTCCTCAACCACAGCATAATAAATTATAGAATGTATTGATCCATGTCGCCCTTTAATGTCATAGTCAATGATTCAGACTTCAATAATGACACATAATATACCTCTAACAATCATTGAACAAAATACACGTGTTAGAGACAAATTCTATTGAACACCACCCAAAGGTCATTGCGAGTTTTGTTCATGCATTATCACTACGCAAGAAAAGAAACTGCGCCATGGATATGGAACAAAAATCAATGGATGGAGAACCTTATTTCAGAACAAAGTAAAGCAATATATGGTGATCTTCAATTAACTTTAATCGAGACTGACTGTGTTGTCATAGAATATCTTAAATCAAACATCACTGTCATTTTAATGGCTCATCTGAGTAGCGATTTTTAGCAGTTTTTATTTCCTTCAAACAGGCATCTCGTCAACGGAGTCTAATAGCAAGGTCATCTTCCAAAGAACACTTGAACTTATGGTCTTTTCATATTTTTCTTTCAACCAATCCAATGAGTTTTTATAGACAAGTAACATGATGAACAAGAAGGGCTAAGCAGATGGACAAGAAATGTTATTGTAGTCAACGAAGGCAATTCATTACAATTCTATACATTGTGATCTCAGGCACTTGAATAGAAACACCAAAAACAAGGCTTTAAAGCTGATGAAACCAGGTTTAGCTTGTGTGGTCAAAACTTTATGAAGGTCGAGTCGTGAGAGTATTCTTATATGGAATTCAAAGATGTGGTCACAATATGAAATTCTGTGTGGGTATTCAAATTTTGCCAATGAGAGTAGTTCTTAAGGTGCCACTGAAGGACATAATGGTCGTGAAGATAAACGTAGCAAGAAGTGGCAAAAAAAAAAAAAGAAAAGATATATTGAGATTTTAGGGTTTCTAGGCAGGGATGTAAGATTTCATGCTACAAATGAGAAAAGAAAATAGTAATAGCTAGCAAATCCCATAAAACATGATAAATTTAGCTAGCTCGTTTGAACTGGTCTTTTAATATAGATAACAAAAAATCACACTGATAATGCATAACCAATGACGATATCTAGTTGACTATTTTGGGCCACTAATCAAGTCTAACATTAAATATTAAATAAGCTTAACCTTATGACTTAATGACCTAATTAGACTGTAAGTTAGGGCTAAGCGATAATTGGGTTCAAATTTTGTCATACAAAAAAAACATGAGTTAGTGAACTTTGCCTAAACTTCTGATGGCCTAAATAAATTAATTTAAGAAATGATATCAAATTAGGTTTTTTACTTTAACCAAAAAAAATGATTGAGCCTTACTTCATAATTGACACATTTAATGTGTTAATTGAACACAACTTCAGGCTTCAAGTTTATAATCAAGTTAACCAAGGTTGTGATAAAAAATAATGAAACGACAAGACCCATTTTTCTCTTCCAAAATCAACCTCTCTTTTGCCAAATAACACTATACGTTAACTAACTTTGAAAAAGGATACATACTTATTCATTGCAGCCAAAATACCATATCTGCCCATCATCCATGAAAACAAAACATAATTTAAAAAAGTTATAAATGGATATCAACCTTCACCATCCACCTCTTAAACATATGTTAGAATTGTCAATATTCATGTATTTTGATCAAGAAACCAAAAACAAAAATCACTTTTAAACATATGTTAGATTGCTTATGGAGCATCTATGTCATATGTTTGCATGAATGTGTTATAGATGGTAGCATCCCATCTCTTCGACTCTCCCTATGGGAAAATAATCCATCCATCTCTTCTTCATTGAGATGTATTCCAAACATATCTCCTTCAGGATAGATTTCACTATTTTGGCACTACAGCGGAAATAATTTTAGTTTTCTTCTAGTTGCATTTGAATCATCAAGAGCAGATTTTTTTACACCACCAAAGGAGTGATTGGAAAATCGTAGAGTATTTAAAATGATATAGTAGTTCGGTTGAATTATAGATTCTACTAGTCTTTATTTAATTTTTTATTTTATTTATCATAGGTAATATGATCACTAATCAGAAGTTTGAAGCATATTTCACCATTAGTTTTACCATGTAGAATCCATCCAAAATAGAGGTCCAATACTAGATTGTTGAAAAAATTAATGATTGGCATGCTCCTCCCCACCACCCTGAACCCCCTCGTTGAGTTTTCTATTTAATTATTTCTTCTCTCTTCTTTTTCCTCATTAACCTTGTTCTTTAATTTCTTTGAAGTTACAAATCTTTTGTTTCATCACTATACATCACTAGGATTATATAAGATAAAATAATCACCAAATTATGCTTTAAAATTGCACGTTCTATGATAATAGAAACAACCCTAATACAAATAGATAATACTTTAAAAATTCTTGGCTTTTTCTTCAACTAATCTAATAGTTCTCTACTTCTCAAGAAGATATTTTCTTCATTAGTCTAAGTTCCAAAGCCATTAAATAGCAATATGATTGCTTAGATTCTTTCAAACAAGCGACTTTTTATTCTTTCAAACAAGTGACTTTTTAATTAACAACCGACAAGTATAATTCAGTTCATCATATCATAGTATCATTTGCAAAATAAACTGATAATATAACAATCTAAATAAAACTAACTAAAAAAACAAGAAAAAGCTTACCTCAAGCTCCACTAAAGAAGCCCAACATTTACTCCTAGGCTGCCTGAAAAATTCATGCACATCAAGAATCCAGGATCTGTCGTTAAAAAAAAAATGAAAATAAGATGTTAAAATGCACTCGAATCAATATTAGAAAATGAATTAAAAATATTTACAAAATATAGCATATTCCAAATGTCTAGCTACAATGAATCATAGACAAGATTACATTAGAGGATATTTAGAAAATATAGAATATTCACAATTAAGATTAGCTAATTTTTCTTCAAATTGATGAATAATAAAAACAAAGTCAACATATCATTAATATAAATGTTGACAAATAACATGGAATTTATTTAATAGAGCACAATAAATCAGCAAAATTGTGTTCTTTCAAACGTTTTCAAGAGAATAAAAGTCCCAACCATCTTTATGAATAGCATTGCTTAAAATAGATGTCAAATTTTATGACATAAAAATTATGGAGCGAATGAAATAAAGACCAACGAGAAATGTTCAAGAATCTAACCAACTGCAAGTGTATTATGTATCTAAGAGATTAATCAAACTCTATCAAAATAATTGCAAGTTCATATTTTTTTCAAATCAATTTTGAACGGTTTTTAACTGTTATCAGTTAAACGACCAGTCATATAAATGTGAATTGCCACATCCACATACAACAACTCGAATTTCATATTATAACAGATTTAACAAAAATTATCTAAAATATCAGAATAGAAATGAAAAAAGAATCTGAATTTAAATTCAACTCCAAAAGTTTAAGATAGATGGAATAATGAAAAGGAACTCAAGCATCAAATAACAAAAATCACTGTTAGAAGAGAGAGTTATAAGAGACTACATATTTATTGAATAATCATTTCCAAGAAAAAATAAATGTGCCTATATATTGGCAAGAGAGAGAACAAGAAAAGAAAATATCATAAGGAACAACATCCTCAATAAGAAACTAGTATAATAATAAACAATGCAGAATCTTACAATTCCTAGTTATCACATGTTATAATTTAGATATGACAACACTCAAAGGTTGCATAGAAGATGTCTGCTCGAGTTTGGAAACAATAATAAATGAAATTTACAATCACCAAAACTTTTATCCTAGTGCAACTAATAAAAAAAGGTTTAATCACAACACGAAGTAAGAAGCCAAAGAATATAAAACAATGCCAGCCTAAAGAGGCTCGATCGAGATTGAGGATCAGAACTGAAACTAGAATAAACTGGAGAAAAGCTCTAACTATAGACAAAACATAGAATAACTTTTGTCACTCACAAGGCAAGTTCAAGTAGTTGACCATCCAATGCACCTACCTCTATTCAAGTCGGCCACACGATACATGATATAGCTTTGGGTACGTAAAATTGGCTATATTCTCTAATCAAGAACACTAATGTTATTTCATCTATTCATCCTTTAGATTAAAGGCCCATTTCCATGCTAATATGTTTTAAGCATGCCAATATGTTTTAAGCTGTTTTTAGTTGAATTAAAATCTTTAAAATCTACCACGGATGTGTAATGTCAAAACCATACTTAGGAGTCAACCCTCCCTCATGCTTGCCCAGTGTGACAAAAAAACTCAATAATGATCTTCCTTATCGGAGATTTGGTGTACTTTAACCTGACTATCCTATAAAATATATTGGGATTTAATTACACTTGGGGTCAAGGCTTCATACAATCATAATGCCCCAAAATTAATTATCTCATGCACTCCTAAAAGACAGCTTTCAGTTAAAGTGGCTGCTTTGGGCCAAATTTCAGACTTAGATGAATTATTTACGCTTGAATTTAATTGAGCAAAGAGTAGCTATGAGAATGAAAGTAGAAAAAATCAGTATTTCATGATTCCATCATTTCGAGGTTAACAGTAGGCCGAATCAACAAATGTCAAAGGACTGAGTCATAACCTTCAGATATTCTTCGCAAGTGTCTCGATTAAATCACGATAGATGTATGGGTTTAATATATACCTCTGTTATTAACCATAGCTCATTCACTGGCAGAGGGTCAGCAGTACTAAATTGCCAGAATAGTTCAAAGGCACACAACGAGGCCACTTACAATTTGAAGGTACTAGACATGGCACAATTTGAAGGTACTAGACATGGCCGTAAAGAGCTCAAAAGCAAGGAAAGCAAAAGAAATCAAGCATAATTTTGTGTATTTGTTTGCTTTGAAGAGAAGATGCATGACACAGAATGCAAGTTAAAATATATTACAAAGGAAAATAATAAATCAATCCGATTATGCGTAGGCCACTCATGGTAGAGATAGCACCCTGGAGTAGGTGTTAGTGAGTCAAAAGGAACTGGTACAAGTGATGGCATTAAAGTTCACAGACAAGTCGCAATGCAAAGTGACAAAGCGGCAAAGGGATCATGAAATCAAGAGAGAGAGAGAGAGAGATGACAGTGAAAATAGCAAGCAGGGATTGAAATATAAGAAAGATGAGAGGCAAAAGCATGGGAGTGGAAACCATGGAGAATAGATGGACAACATTCATGCTCAAGGGAGAGACGTGAAGCTCTTAGCATGAAAGAGAAACTGAAGAAAAAGAGCAATGCGAGTAATTTGGTCGAGTGCAAAAAAAAGATATATATCAATAAAGAGAGTGTGAGTTTTACAAGTGTGAGTGCACACTAGGCTAGGAAAAGCAGCTATGGAAGCAAGATTTGTGCGAGTCCTAGCCTTTATGATTATAAGTGAGTCATTATTTATACATTCATTTATTTAATACTGTTGTTGTCGTTATCATTGTTCTTCATATTATTACAGGAAAATATGGAAATTAATACTTACTCGCAATTATATTTTTTCTTTCTTTTTTCTCTTTTTCCTTCACTTATCTTTGACTCTAAGGTTAATACAAATTTTATCAAACAAATATAGCAACAAAATCATTCTTTTACATAGAAGATCAAATCTAGAGGCAAAACAAATAGCATATAACAATCTCTTTGAGGCATAGGATTACCCATGTAGATCAAATGATAAAAGGCCTAGAAACCTCAAAACATGCTCTTGTTAAATATTCCTGCTTCTAATGTTTATAAAAACAGTTAATTACAAACTCTTTGCAGGTTCATTGCAAATAAGTTTGTGACTACTTCACATCTTTAGAGAGCAATTTTTCATGTTTCCTAGTTCTTTTAAGAGTTACAAATATTTCAATTTTTTTTTCAAATTCATATATTACTTAATAGTATAAACTCTCTCAACATATTAGAATTGTCACAAAAAATATCTACCCTATAGTTCCTAAAAATTTTATATGTGCCCTTTCGCCTTTCATTTTTAGGATTAACGACTTTAAAGAAACAATTTAAGCCAAGGTTGGAGGACTGCATAATAAACATAGAGATGAAGTATTGTTATGAAGCACGGGATGATTGCTTTTGAATGTAATTCAATATATTATTTACTAAGATTATGACATGGATTGTCATTTTTATATCAGCTTTCCCAAAGTTGCATTTAAGCTTTTTTCGAATCTTTTTTGAATGAAAAGCGTTATTCGCGATCATTCTAATTAAATAAAAGAAACTATAAGTGAAATGGTAATGAAGGCCCCTTGGAGAAAAGAAAATTCAACAATTACACAAAATTAAGATAATGCTCCAAATGAATTCAGGAAACTCATAAAATAAACCAAATTGATTATATTGTCCTAAGGAACTTTACAATCAATTTTTTAATTTTGAAACAAACATGATTTCTCACAATCCAAATGTTTGGTTTATCATCATTATTAGTAATCAAGTGCCAGTTCTCAATTATC
This sequence comes from Phalaenopsis aphrodite, assembly GCA_003013225.1. Lineage (NCBI taxonomy): Eukaryota > Viridiplantae > Streptophyta > Magnoliopsida > Asparagales > Orchidaceae > Phalaenopsis > Phalaenopsis aphrodite. The sequence goes on along the minus strand of NEWO01000057.1, from coordinate 2,489,331 downwards.
TTGCAACTTTTTTATAGTGTTATCATTTTGATTAACCTATTGTTAAAATTATTATCTATGGGTCCTGTATTTCAGAAAGTGATGAATAATTATGGTTAAACGGTATTGTAGCCATTTACATATGCTAAAGGGTTCATATCACCTTCGACTATTGAGGATTCAAACATTACTTTGAGGAGTTAATTACAAGAAGCATGGAGTCTCACAGACCCAAATCAGACTTGGAAGCCCAATTATAGAATAGATAGCAAAATCTAACCCATCATGGTAGCCTAAAATCACATCAAACAAAATCATCTTCTCTAAGGCAGCACTGGGCAAATCCCATAATTCTAAACAAAGGTATACCTTAGTAATGACTGAATCAACCAATCTAACAACAATAACTAGCCTTTATCCCAATAAGTGGGGTTGGCTACATCAGCTAATCCAACAATAAAAAAAAAAATTAAAAAGAAAAAAGATAGGAGCTCATTAGTATTTGAAAAATGTATGTCTATATAACATGTGTATAGAAGTAAAAGCTAGAGAACAGTGAAATCAGCAAGATCAATGCAAGAATTTTAAAGCGGGCAAAAACTTCATTAGAAGGGCAAGGAAACTAACTTATGTTTTTCAATTGAATTTTGAAGGTGAGCAACCATCACAGGATATTGAACTACAGTTTTCTGCATTTTACAAGAAAAATTAGATCCATCAAGAGCTTAGAACATTACAGTTTTCTGCATCTCACAAGAAAAATTAGATCGCAACAATAGCTTAGAACATTACAAAGTTGGATTTATAATATTATGAGTACTTGCTAAAAATATACATTCAGCTTGCAAGTCCAAAGAAAAATTAGTATGAATGGAGATACCCGAAGTTCTCCCAAAATATCTTCAACCTCTTTTAGAGTGCACCGTTTAGAATTCTGAGTATCAAACAATGTATTTAAACCTTTTCTCAGCCAAGCTGCACCTTTTAACAACATTTGAACCAAATTGGAACCTGCAAACATACTTGGGAGAGAGCGTACATCTTCAAGTAAGTTTTCAACATCCTGCACAAAGAAATCACAGTTCTACATCAGAAAAACACACCTGCATTTGAATATGTAATTTAATATAGGGTGATATTACTCATGGGTTCCTAAAATTTCAGGGATAACTTTTTATTGATCTACCACGTTGTAGCTTTGTAATGCAAAAACTATCAGTTTTGGTACGCACACATTTCCAATGATGAAACTAAATTTTCAATTAAATTCTGTTTCAAAAGCCTTTTGTTTACAGCAATTTTTTTCAGTTCAACTGATGAAGATAATGTGAATCGAAAAAGCCAAGCTATGCTCTGAGTTCCCTATACAGAAACTCACGCATCAGCATGGAAAGCTTATGAAAAACCCATGGTGTTGTCATGTGGCATAATTTTGCAAACCACAAGGTGATGAACAAGCTGTGTTTGCACCAATCATGTGGCTGCTAACACTCCAAGCTCACACCAAATGCAAGGCCGACAACCAAACAAGATTAAACAAATCAAAGGGTAAAGCAAACCAAAGGTCGCCTTAGCAATCTTGCATGGCGATTGTCCCAGCGTGAATTCAACCAAGGATCACTCACTTAGCAAGCCTATGTAAAGCCAAGGTCGCCTGGCAAACTGCCTTGCATTTAATGATACGATTGGAGGTGTCGTCTGTTATAACAGAAAATTTAAATAAATGAATAAAAATCAAATCAGAAATGTGGGATAACCGTCGCTACTATTAGGCTTGAGGTTGTGCAATCTGGAGTCAATCATTTGTTTTACAAATAGGGAGATCAAGAGAAACAAAAAAACAGTGCGAATGAGACATGTCTTACTTGAGCAAAGAAGAAAAAGGAAGGAAACTAGTCGCGAGTTTCTCCTACCTCAGATTCATCACAGAGCCCTAGTCAAATGAGTAATCAACCCCTAGCCCTAGCCAAAAGAGGAAACGACAAAGGAGTTGGTGAGCAACTTTGTGCGTGAAGAAAAATGACGGAATGCGGAAGAAAAACAAAGGAAGGTGGGAGAATTGAAGTTAACAGAGCGGTGGATTTATTTTTGTTCTTTTATTGGTGTTTGATTGGATTTAAGCTAAAGCCAAGGCTAAATCCGATAAATAACATACTATCAAAAATTGCCAAAGTGTGTCAAAAGAGACCATCAAATGAAAGAAGAAGAAGCCGAAGGAGCAAGAAGTGTGGTGCATCACTATCGAGAGGAGGAGAAGCAAACATGCTAGTATGAAAAAAGAAGGTTCGAAGCCCTGAGAGCATTGTATGTGTGCGGGAAGGGTTGTCGACCGAAATAAATAAGGTGAGTTTTAATATTCATTAACTAAGTTATTTAATAAAAAAAATTATATATATATATATATATATATATATATATATATATATATATGTGTGTGTATATATATATATATATATATGTGTGTGTGTGTATATATATATATATATATATATATGTGTGTGTATATATATATATATATGACACTCATGCTCATGCTCACGCTATACTACGGTTTCGCCATGACAATCCCTGATTACTACTCCACTGCATCTCTTCGTCGATCACGCTCTGCTTGTCATTCGTCGTTTTTGTCACTTTCGTCAGATTCGTCGTTGTTTGTTTGTCGTATGTGCTTCGTCGTCCCGAGAAAGGCTCGCATTCGTAGGGCTCAGCCTCTGACTTCGTGCGTCTTTGGCGCTTTCGTCGGACTAGGTTACTGGTGGCGGCACCTTCCAGCTCGACTTTTGCTCACCTTTCGTCCCCTCACGACTTTTGAAGACCCGACTTTTGAAGGGTCTCCTTCGATTTTTTTGACTTTCTGCTACAATTTCACTGTTCTTAAAGTCATGCCGCCTTCTTTTGGTGATGACTTTGGACATAATGTATGTTGCCGCCTGTTGACCTCATTTGTAGTGAGGTCTTAGTCTCCTACTCTTAGAACTCAGGATCTACCTTTAGGAGTTCTTATTGAACATCCTAGCGGACTAGCAATAGAGCCCACCTCCCGTAGAACTTCAAGCCACTTCTTGACTCATTTTGTGGAGAACTCGCATGAGTGGTTCCAAGCACTCAACTTAGGGCTAAGGATCAACATGTAGAGAGCCCGGAAATGAGTTCCTATAGGATCAAACAGCCTTAGGTGAACCCTTTGAGACTCGATTACTCGTGAACGCCGCAATTCACGCACTCATTGCGCTACACACGACTTTGACTTGAATCGACTCGCCCGTCGGCGAACTCGTCCGGACGACCCCAGATGATAAAACGGACCACACAGATGCGTTCAGGATGTCGACTTTAGCTAGGAAGGACACCCATATTGCTATGGTTTCGCGCGCGAGCGACTAACACGAAAATTGATGCACGATAGCGCGGCGCGGGCCCGGACTCAACCCAGGTTCAACTCGGGTTCGATTTGGGCTGAACTCGGGCTGAACAAAAGTTAAACAATTTTGAATTTTAAATTTTTGAATTTCAAATTTGTCATTTAATTTTATCTTAATTGGGAGTTGAAATTTTACATTTGAGCCCAGCTACGTGAATGAAATTTATTTAATTCGCCGCCTAGTCTCGCGTAATGTTCACGTCGGCTATACAATCCCGCTTAGCTCCTTCCTGGCATCGGCTCTCCTGTCTAGCTCCTCTCTTCTTCCGCTCTGCACCGAAAACCCCTCTTCTACTCGCGCTCGTCTCTCCTTCCTCGGCATCGAACGAAGTCCCTCGCTCGACTCTCTACAGCGAAGCCCTCGCCCATCTACACTAGTCCCGCTCGCCAGCTCCCCTACTCCCGCACGCCTACTCAACCGAAGTCATTCGCCTCGCCTCCCTCGATCCCGCGCCTCCTCCGCTCGACCCTGCTCGCCCGCTCCTATCTCTCGCGCGCGACGAAGTAGCCGCTCGATCCCACTCGATTGGGCCTCTTCTTTCTCTCGGCAAAAGCCTGCACCGAAGCCCCCTTCATTCGCTTCCACTCAACATCGACCGAAGAAGCCCCTTTCTTCCTCTGCTCAATCCCTCGTGCCTGTTTCGACTCCTTTCTCTCACGACGAGCCTTTCTCACGCCCAGCTTTCCTTTTCCTGTTCGGCTTCACCCTTCGATCGAAACTCAATGACACACCTGCAAGGCCTTTGAAACTCCCACAATTCACATGTTTCAGCTCCTGCCCTACTCGAAACCATCGAAGAAGTGTTTCACTGACTCAATAGTGCTTTGTTTTACCTCTTCGTCGCATGAGCTTGGCCTCTTCTAATTCTTCTCTATTGCAGCCGAAATTTCTTTACACAGCTGCAGGTATATTTCCGGTATATTTCCTGAACTCCCTTTTCCTTTCATTTTTTTTATTATTTCTTTTCAATTAAGAAAAATCTGTTGTGATTGATCATTGAGTGTACATCGTAAATCTTTCAATTCTTCTTTCTCAACATAAAATAATTTCATCTGTTCTTCCATTGAAACGTGATATAGTTCTTCATTCTAGGAAATCTTTGTTCAGCATTATGTAATTTTGGGAAGGCTTTTGTGATTTATTTTGGCAGGACAGATATAGCATGGATAAAAAAAAT
>NEWO01000057.1:2433744-2483430 GCA_003013225.1 Phalaenopsis aphrodite | reverse complement strand
TAGGTGAGAGTTTATCCACCTAGTCCTCGGTTTAGACTTCCTACACTTTAGAAGCACACCCTAGGAGAGAGTTCATCCATCTAGTCCTCGGTTTAGGCTTCCTACACTTTAGAAGCACACCTTAGGTGAGAGTCCATCCACCTAGTCACCAGTGTAGACCTCTTAGACTTTAGATGTACACCCTAGGTGAGAGCCCATCTACCTAATCTCTGCAGTGTAACCTCCCAAGGTTTTAGGAGCATACCCTAGGTAAGAGTCCATTCACATAATCATCCTCGAATGCACGGTGAAACTAGACACTTGACCATAATTCATAAACTGACTAAGACACTAGACATGATACATCGAGACATGACCCACGCTTCCTTAGTTAAATCAACAGTGAAATTCTCTCAATCACTTAACCTACGATGAAACCCAGTGTATCGGGATTTGAGCTTGAACTCAAATCCTCCTGGCAATTGGGGAAATTTCTTAACGTCATATATGGATCATCGGACTAGGATAAGTTTAGGGTCTAGTTGGCGATGACGACATTGCGTATGTGTGCTTAAACGAGGGATACCAAAAGAGATTATTAGAATAGTATCTCCTACCTCAAGGATCTTCAATAGGAGAGAGGGAAAGATCCATGATACTATTTGTCTATTCTTGGTGAGATCGTTGCCCCCGACACTCTTAGGTTGTCGGTAATTCTAGTACGAATAGAGTGACTAGCCTGTGGACTGTACGACTTTACAAAATATTTACGAAAATAAAACAAAATCTCTTTTGCATGTTAAAAAGAACTCTGCATAAAAAAAAGACTTAGTTTTTTGCATGAAAATCTTTCTATGAAAATGTATAAAGGTCTACGGCTAGTCACTTTGATTGAGGTTAAGGACTGTCTTCTGTAGATTGTCGGGCCGATGACTCTTGTTCAAGATCGGAAAGCATACAGTCCAGCTCTGAGCCCCCCACTTTTACCAATGTATAAAGTGTTTTGTTTGCTTGTGATTTCTACGACTCGTTTTTCTGACTTTTGTGCTAAGTTTTCTCGCCTCGTTTAATTTTCTTGCAAGTTTATTTAAATCTCCTGCAAATCATACTATGCTCACAACATTAATAATACAACAGTAGCAGATGCTCAGATACGCTTTTACAGTTTATCTACAGCATTTTACTTTACTGCATTTTACCTTTCAAGTATATTTTATTTACTTGTGATTTGCTTATTCTCCATGCAAAACGAAAATTGAAACAAAACAAAACCAAACATTGACACCAAAACTGTGAAGCACAAATCACCAATCCCAAACACTTAAACCCTGGAGCCGTCGCGACGACAGGAGCTTGGAGCCAACGTTGTTGGCAGCACAGCGAGGAATTCACACTGAGCAGCAAGAGGATCTTCTTCAGTATTATCCTTTCCTAGTATAATAACAACCCATAAGACTTCGAGGTAGTTCGTCTAGCGTGACGTAAATCCCCACATCTTCTTTAGGCTCTTGTACAACCATGTTGTGCAGTGTAAGTCCTAACTCGTCTTAGGTTCCGAGGTTGTCGTGCGACACAACGTAAACTCTTTTATCTCTGCGGGCTATTTGCATAATCGAGTATTATGCATATGTAAGTCCCAAATAATAAAATTGGCAAGATTGAACAATTGAATGACATCATTTCTAAAGACACAGCCACACATTAGGATAGTTTGGGAAGTCACTGAGGATTTCCCTCTCGATTTGAGACATCCCCTACCTTTTAATTCCTTTGAACTTCTGAAAGGATTGTTCTTACTTGAGTCATTCCCACTTATTTTTTTCCATGTCCTACCTTGAAAATCTAAACTTTGAATTCTTGAAGACTAGAACCACTAATCATTATCGAGAGTTTTCTCAAGTGATTCCCGTCACTTGGGAGGTAATTAACTATAGGGGCTTGCCTCTATAGGGAACTTGGAACCCAGGTAAAATAAACCTTATTTAATCTTTGTATTAAATAAGGGAATTTGTCGGTCATATATAAAAAGTTCGCAAACCAAATGGATGTCACAAATCTCTTAGTTTGCAAGATTGGGTCTATCGTCGAGGTCTACACTTATCTTTCGGGAAGGTGTAGTATTCGCGGTATCGAGCACGATTATGCAAACTATTGGACTGATGAGAACCATTTAGTTTCATTATTTCAAAAAATTAAAACATACTATTTTCAAAACTCAAGTTATATCTCTTATATTTAAATTAAATTTCAAAAATTATTTTCATATACCATATTTTCATATCTATCGAAAAAGTTGATTGGCACCGCCCTTGCAGGTGCCCACGCTACAGGTACTCCAAATCGTGTTGTTTCCCTCATTCGTTTGAGTTGACGGATGACATCAAGAAACATGGTCGGAAGACTGGGAAGTCTGACATCTTTTTTACAAAAGTTGTAATCAACTTGCTTAATCCTATCGTCTGAATTTGGTTGGGAGATTTCTTTATGGTCATCTCAAAATAGAGCTTATTCGTAAGGAATTTGAGCTTATGAATCTTGTTGGGAGTGAAAAATTGAATTTCTATATGGAAAATACATTCTTATTCAACTTAATAATGAAAGAAGTATATGAGATTATTTGCTAGAAGAGTAATCTGGATGCATAACAGACAATGAAGATTTTAAAATGATCTGTGGATTTTGACCCACAAACGAAACCACCAATCATTCCGGTTTGGATTCGTTTATCTGGCCTGAAATTTCATTATTTAACTCAAAAAGTGTTGTACTCTATTGTCTCAGCTTATGGTAAGCCACTCAAAACGAATATTCCTGCTTTTAACTTTTTTCGTCCATCTGAACCCAGAGTACTCGTTGAAAGGGACATCACTTCAATCGCTTCTGAAAAAATTTGGTTAGGCACACAGCACTATAGATATTGGCAAAAGGTTGTGATTAAACATTTCCCTTCGTATTGTTCGAACTGTTGTATGTTTGGCGCCCCAGTTGTCATTATCATCTACACTCACACCTCAGACCAAAGAATCAAAGTACTCTCTCAGAGGTAGTGATTCCCCCTCCTGATATACTTCAAGTTATCGAAAGTATTGATCATCAAAAAGATACCTCTCAAGATGTCACTATCCTCGATATGTCAATCATTCAGCCTACACACAATGAAGTAGTTTCCCCATCTTTGGAAACTCCGTTCGTGGGCGTGTAAACGAATCGACCACAAACGAACAAAGCTCATGTTCTTGTTCAGTTCGTTTGAAATTACGTTTGTTTGAAATAAACTCGCATTTGAAATTGTTCGTGAAGCTATTGTCTGTGTTCGCTTTGATGTGTTTGAAATACGTTTGAAATGTTTATAATTGTTCGAATTTTTGAGTTGTTTTATTATTCAAATTATTTGAATTGTTCGAAATCTTACAAATTTGTTTTTATTGTTTGAATTGTTCAAAATCTTTCAAAAGCTTAAAACTATATCAAATTAATGCTTAAACATGTATGAATCACAACACAAATACAAAATATCCGAAGCATAACTCACAATAAAACAATAATATGATATCTCATCCATAAAAAAAATTTAAATCTAAAGGCAATATGCGAGATTTCACTCCCAAAAGCTGTGTTTCACTCAAAGAAACTAAATAAATCTAAAAGACATAAGAAAATTTAAGCTAAGAGATGAACCTGAAAATAAATATGAAATTATAGAATTTAATATAACGTGAATCTGATTATCATATTATAATTTATAGGATTTAATTATTTAAACTATGATAAATTTTTAAAGTATATAATTATTTTTAGAATATGATAAATTTTTTATATATAATTATTTTAAATTATTTTATATTTTGAACAATAAGGATTCGAACACGATCGAACAAATGATTGTTCATGTTTGTTTTGTTTATATTCCAAATGAAAAAAAAAAATGTTCGTGCTCGTCTCGTTTTCTTATCAAACGAATTGAACACGAACTCCCCGACCAGTCAAACATGAATTGCTCACGAATAACGAACTTTTTTTACAACCCTACATATAGATATATACATATATATATATATACACATATACATACATATATATATATACATACATATATACACATATACATACATATATAGATATACATACATATATATATATATATATGTATGTATATATGTGTGTATCTATATATATATATATATATGTGTGTGTATCTATATATATATGTATATATGTAGATATGTATAGATATATGTATGTATGTATATATATATGTATGTATGTATGTATATATATATATGTACATATTTAATGGTTTTGGACAAGTGTCGACGTCATCTCCCCTTGCTAGGGTTTCGCCTCATGGCGAAACCTAGCGTCTGCTTTCTGCTTCACCTTCGTCGTCGACTTCGTCTGGTGGAAGACTCGGATCGTCTGGCGTAGCGATTTTGTCGGACTACGTCGTCTGGCGTAGCGATTTTGTCGGACTACGTCGTCTGGCGTAGCGATTTTGTCGGACTACGTCGTCTGGCGTAGCGATTTCTCGCATCAACTGATCTAGCTCGATAGCTCGCGTTGTTCGCAGGGGTCCTCATCTGCTTCTGCGATTCTGCATCAGGCTGAAGGGTGTCGACCTAGATCAATAGTTGCGCCTCGATAGACCCACGTCTACGTTGTTTCTGCTCGAGCTGAAATCGCAGGGCTCTCTGGCTCGATTGCTCTCTTCGTTCGCAGGGTCCTCGTCCGCTTCTGAGATTCTGCACCCAGCTCGATATTGCGCCACGACAAACCCACGTGTGCGTCTCCAAAGCGGTTTCCGCTCCTGCTCCCTGTTTTCTGGATTTGGACTTTGCTCTCTGCTTTGCTTTCTTCAGTATTTTTAACGCCGCACCTCCATATATTGGGAATGGCTTCAGACAGATCATATGATGCTGCCCTTGTGGATGTCCACGCCTCAAGTACACCTAAATCGTGCTCTTTCCCTCCTTTGTTTTAGTGGGAAGAGGATATCAAAAAACCTGGTAGGAAGAATGGGAAGTCTGCTATTTTTTTTAAAGCTCCTGACGACTGAATTTGGTCGGGAAATTGCTGTATGGTCATCCCAAAATGGAGCTGATTCGTAAGAAATTTGAACATATGCACCTGGTAGGGGGAGTGAAAAATTAAACTGTTAGATGAAAGACACATTCTCATACAAATTAATAATGAAGAGGATTATACGCGTTTATTTGCTATAAGGATAATCTGGATTGATAATAGAGCAATGAAAATTCTGAAATGGTCAGTGGATTTTGACCCCCAAACGGAACCGCCAATCATTCCAGTTTGGATTTGTTTCTCGGGTCTGGAATTTCATTATTTTACTCAAAAAAATTTGTACACTATTGTCTCAGCTTATGATAAGCCACTCAAAACAGATATTTTCACTTTTAATTTTTTTCATCCATCTGAAGCCAGAGTACTTGTTAAAAGAGACATCACTTCATTTGCTTCTGAGGAAATTTCGTTAGGCATACAACATCATAGAAATTTACTTGGGCACACAACATCATATATACAATATCTCTTGGGTCGATGGTGATCTGCTCTGCTAGAGCTTCGCCTGATGGGAAAACCCTGGTTTAATTCCTTACTCGACGACTATGATGCAGTTTTTCGCACTCGACAACGACGACGAAGGACTACCTTGCGATCGACGTTTTCTCTTTCGCGCCAAACGACGAAAGGCTTCAGCGTTTGCTTTTGCGATTTTGGCGTCTCCTCTTTCACGTTTTCCAGCTTCTGCGGTTCTTTTCAGCCTGGATCGAGCTGCGATTTTGTCTGATAACCTGCGAATTCGTTGCCCTGTTTTTTGCGCATTTCATCTGTTGTTCTTGTCTCCTGTGCCGCTTCTCCCCGAACTCTTTGGCTCTTTTTTTTGCCCTCTGCACGACTTGCAAGGCTTCTCTTATAGGTGTTTGTTGCCCCAATAAGAGAAGCCTTGCAAGCCTGGGGAGGATACGACCAAAAAATAGGTGTTTGTTGCCCCTGAGGACCCCCCATGACACTGTTGTTACTGTTACTGCGACTGATGTAATGTTGGCGGATTCAAACCCCATAGAAAACAATAATAACACCCTATTACCTATAAATGATAGTGTTCAGACTGATAATCAGGAGAGCCTCATAGCTCCACTTCTTCAAATAGTATTTAGTGTAGAGGCAATTCATACTTCACATATACTAAAACCTATTGTGAGTACTACGGTTCGTATTCTTTCTGCTTCAGCTCTACCACCCCATCAGACTGATTCTTCGAAAGAGGAATGACAGGTTTATTTCAGGTGGAAGAAGAAGAATGGAGGCCGACTCCAGCTCGAAAACATATTGAATGATACATTGGTTACTACTGACAATGACAATCATCTTACCATCTTATTAGCTTGCTCCTTCCCTAGAATTAGAGGCAAGACCAAATTGGGTCGCTCTCTAGCCACCTGCTACTATGTATTTCGGCACTGTTATGCTTTTTATTTAAGTATCTAATGCATTTTTCTAGTTTTTCTAATTTTGGAACAATTTGTGATTTTTGTGTGGGCAGGGTGTTAAGCTTGAGCCCTCCCACACATTGTATATGTATCTTTCTTTTTATTTAATATGTTAGCCTTTTTGGGTTTCAATATATATATATATATAAATCTTAAATTTAAGAGTATTTGAGTCAGGATCAAAGATATTAAGTCTAGGGAGAAAAAAGCGACGTGAACTTCTTGTACAAGGGAAGAGGAAGAAGCACGAGTGTGTAGTGGAGAGCCTCTGATTCGTATGTAAATCATAAAATTGAAATAATTGATTACTTATTAAATGTTAATAATATGTTTAATTAACACAAATATCAAAGGCAGAAGATTAGAAGTTAAATCAAATAGAATTGTAAGAGGGAAAGAGGAATCTTGTGCATAAGAAAGCAAACCAATCCTTTCAAGTTAAAGATTTATACACTTATTTCTATGTGTTTTTTTTTTTAATTATATGTCATTAGAAAGACTTTAAGTTCTCATGAGTACGACTAATGAAAATTTTTAATTCAAAACTCTTTGAAAGAAAAATATTTAAATAAATTAGATATATTTTAAGTCCTTTTAGGATAAAAATTTAAATAAATGTTAGTTTGGACAAATTTGTGGCGAAAAATTTATCAGTAATGTATAAATGCAAATAAAAATTATGTTGGAAGAAACTACTCTGAAAGAACCTCCTTCTAGCATCACCACGGAATAGGATCATATAATTAGAGAAAACCAGAACAATAAATTTCAGCACATAAGCAAAATTAAAATAACCTGAAAAACACATGAAAATTTTACGCGTAAAAAACCGATAATGGGAAAAAGCCACGAAACCACACCACCACAAATTCTCTATGAACATTAGATAGTTTTACAAAAGACTCGCACAAGTTTCTTTTCCACAATCACATGAAACTTATAGAACGTTGCACAATCTTTTCCTTCCTCGATTTGAAGCGAACAGCACACGTCGATATCCCAAAAATCCTCCTCACCAACTCTTCTCTCCTTCACCAAGAACGTGTTGAAGAACACACGAGAAAGTTTTAACGATACACCCCATTCTCTATCAAACACCCATAGGGAGCGCAAAAGCACCCCCTTCTCAGTTAGCTCCTAAATGCTGAGCGCTCGAGCGCCCAAAGACCCCCTCGATTTGGTTTGGTTGTTGCAGGCTCCATAATCACAACAATCTCCCACTTGGAGATCATCGCACCCATCATAAGTTCTTTGTACCTGAAGCTCCATCTGAATCACCTTTACAGTCAAGTGTCGTGGTGTAGCACAAACACGGTCTCAACCTTCATGAAACTCAACTGAAGCGAAGCAGTGTTTCATTTTTTTGAACAGTCACCACTTTCGTTAATATATCTGCAGGATTCTAAGCTGTGTTTCTTATCCAGGAATAACTTTCCACCTTCAAGAAGGGAACAAATGAAATGATAACTCAACTGAATATGTTTCTTCTCGGCATGAAAAGCAACGCTCTTATCAAGATGAATCGCACTCATACTATTACTGTTAAGCTTTCCAATCTCCTGCTCCTTACCCAATTCTGCCATGAAACTCTATAACCAAATCATATCATTGCTAGTATCAGTAATAACAACATATTCAACCTCCATAATAGAAAGTGCAACGATCATCTGCAACCTAGAAACCCAACTCACTGATGTGTTGCCCAATGTGAAGATATACCTGTTGTACTCATACTATCCACATGTCCTACTAGATCTGAATCTATGAATCTCTGTAGACTGGTCCCTACACTTCCATAACAAAGTGCTCTGTTGAATGTTCTCTAATACCTGAGAATCCACTTTACCGCTTTCCAATGATGTCTTCCTGGATTGCTTATAAACCTACTGACTACTCCCACTACATATGAATAACTGGCATTGTATAAATCATCCCATACATCAAACTTCCAGTTGTTGAAGCATACAAAGTTCTCTCCTTGGTTTACTTCAGAGGTAGGCGACGGCTCATTCAATAGTTTAAAATGACTACCTAAGGTAGTGCTAACAACCTAAGGTAGTGCTAACAGGTTTCGTCTGAATCATGTTGAACCTCTATAGAATCTTTATAACATACTTTGTCTGAAACAACTTCAGAGTTCCTGCATTCATGTCACTGTTGATTCTCATCCTGAGGATCCTCCTAGTTGGACCTAAATCCTCCATCTTGAATTCACTTGATAATTGATTCTTCAAGTCCTTGATTTTCTCCATATTTCCCCTGTATTTAGCATGTCATCCAAAAACAAAAGAAACAAATATAACAGTTACCGAAGTGTTTGACGAAGCAACAGTGATCTGACTAGCACTTCAAGCACCTATTGTCTGACATGAACCTGTGAAACCACTTGCACCACAGTCTCGGGGCCTACTTAGAGCTATAGGAACTCTTCTTCAATCTACAGACCAAAACTTCCTTACCTGAAACCTTGTAACCTTGTGGTTGCACTATGTATAGTTTCTCCTCCAGATTTTCATGTAAAGAAGTTGTTTTTCCATCCATCTTCCCCAGATATAGAACTTCCACTCCTACCAAACTCAGCACAACCTTCACAGTCACCATCTTCACCACTAGGGAGAAGATCTCTGCCGAAAATCCTTCATAACAAGTCTTGCCTTGTAACGCTTGCTACCATCTGACTCCTCTTTCAGACTGTAGACCCACATGTTATGCAATTTTTTTTTTGCCATTTGGTAGTACCATCAGATCGAAAGTCTAATTTCACTCCAAAGGTTACATTTCTTCATCCATGGCAAGCTCTCACTCCCTTGAATCTATAACTTGTGTGACCTCCTCAAATAGAATACCTTTGAAGGGTGGGTTGTTTCACACGACTGTATCTCCTGACTTCTACAATAGGTGCCCGAGGAACTTCCAATGCTCCTTCTGGTAGAGCACTTCTTTCTTCATCTTCATGATCATCAGTATCATCTATCTCCACATATTTGGATACTCCAAGAGTAGATGACGGGTTGTCATGAGTTTTGACCCTGTCTTTGTATATCTTCATCTCGTTGAAAGTGACATCCCTGCTTCTGATGAAATTTTTTACTCTTATAATCGCAGAACTTATACCAAAACTCATATGTGTCATATCCAATGAAGGTGCACTTGAGAGAATTCGAGTCAAGCTTGCTCCTGGAACCTGCATCAACATGCACATATGTAGAACACTCAAATACTCTTAAATGAGATAGAAATACATTTTTATCACTTCAGGCTTCTTCAAGTAAGCCTACCTCCAAAGATACAGACGAACTATTATTAATTAGATAAACTAAATTGTTAATTGCTTCAGCCCAAAACAATTTTGGCAAGCTTGCATGCAACCCCATGCTCCCAGTACACACTCTGTGATTATTCTGTTCATGCGCTTAGCAACACCATTCTGTTGCGGCATCGTTGGGACAGTGAGCTCATGCCTGACTCCCTCTGAACACAGAAATTCCTGAACTTCTGATCACGGTACTCACCTCTATTATCTAATTTGAGACACTTCAACCTCAAGTGTATCTCATTTTTTTACCATAGTCTTCCATTTCTTCAAGACTTCAAATACATCAGATTTCTGCTTTAAGAAAGAAACTCTTTCATTTTTCGTGTAATCATCAATGAATGTTACAAAATAGCAAAAACCTCCAACGGACTGAACTGGAGTAGAACCTCATACATCAGTATGCACTAACTCCAGATTCTTTGAGTTAACCACTAACCCGCTTTTCACGAAAGAAACTTTCTTCTGCTTGTCATATATACAGTTTTCACAGAAATCTAGATCAACTAATTTCAAACACTGAAGTTTATTTTTAAAAAGTAGGGACTTCATATCTTCTCGCTCATATGGTCAAAAGCCTATGGTGCCACAGAACCGCATCCACCCTAGTACGAGCCACATCAATGAAATTAGTCATTTCATTGATCAAATAAAATGTGCCTTCAAAGTTGCCCCGAGCCATTACTGATACCCCTCTGGTCACCTTCCACGAATCACCTGTGAAAGTAGTCGCAAGTCTTGACTTTGTTAGCTGGCTCACAAAGATAAGATTTTTCTTCCAACTTGGAACATGTCTGACTTTAGACAGCCTTCAGACTGTTCCATTCGACAGCTTGATATCAGCATCACCCTTTTCTATTATATTGCAGGTCTTATTATCTCCCAAATAAACATTCCTTATATCACTCTTAGCGTAATTGTTAAATACCTCTTTCTTGAGACAAGTATGAAAACAGACACTTAAATCCACTATCCAGTGTTGACTAGAGATAAGACCAAGGAGTCTTTTTGAATTTCAACAAAGAAAAAATTAGTAGAGAAACTACAAATTTATCCTCCACCACCAGTTTTCCTTGGAGCTTTGCAGTTCTTCTTGAAATACCCCTTCTTACTGCTTTTCCAGCATTCTCTTCTGCTTAAATTGTATTTTGCTTCCTTGGACTTGGATCTACCTATGCCTATATTCCTACCCAGATTCCTTCCCCATGTTATCGACATTGAACACAAAACCTGAAGAATCAACAATCATTGTTTTTCAACGAACTTCTTCATTCAACATCAGACCCACAATATCAGCAAAGTTCAACTTTGAAGTCCCTGAAGAATTACTCATCGCAGTCACGAAACCATCCCAACTATCCGGCAATGAAGGTAGTATCACCAGTGCTCCGACCTTATCATCAAACTTGATTTCTACAGAACACAACTGACTCATCACAGTGTTGAAGTTATTGAGATGTTCTGCCACTGAACTGTCTTCAACCATCTTGATGTGAGTAATATCTTCATCAGAAAAACCTTATTGTCGTAGCCAATGTCGCCTTGAGATTCACCGTAATTTTTTCATTCACAATGTTGAAAGCAACAAATGAGAAAAGTGATAACCTGATAAAACCTAGCACAATTCGATCCAACACTTCCCATTTCTCCATAGGTATGGATTCAGACTTCCTTGTGATTCCTTGTAGCGGCAAGTACATTTTTTTCCGATACAACAAATCCTACACATGCATCTTCCAGAAACTGAAGTCCGTCCCATTTAACTTCTCCAACTTGAACTTTGCTTCTTCGACCATTGCTCCCATTCGAATTGAACCCCGCTCCGATACCAGTTTGTTAGGAGAAACTACTGCGAAAGAATCTTTCCAGTTTCACCACAGAATAGGATCTCAGAATTCGAGAAAACCAAAACAATAAATTTAAGCACATAAACAAAAATCAAAACAGTTAAAAAAACACACGAG
This sequence comes from Phalaenopsis aphrodite, assembly GCA_003013225.1. Taxonomy (NCBI): domain Eukaryota; kingdom Viridiplantae; phylum Streptophyta; class Magnoliopsida; order Asparagales; family Orchidaceae; genus Phalaenopsis; species Phalaenopsis aphrodite. The sequence continues at coordinate 2,471,665 of NEWO01000057.1, read as the reverse complement.
AATTTTATGTGAAAAACCCCGAGAACAAAAAAAAACCACGGAGCGACACCACCACAAATTCACTAGGAAAATCAGATAGTTTTACAAAAGACTAACACATTTTTTTTTCTCAAAGCTCACACGAAGAAACTTACAGAACACTGCACAATCTTCCTTCTCTGATCTGAAGCGAACAACACACGTCGAGATCTCAGAAATCCTCCTCTTCAACTCTTCTCTCCTTCACCAGGAATGTGTTGAACACTCGAGGAAGTCTTAAAGATATGCTGCTCGAAATTGGCTTAAAACAAAGAATTTTACGTACCAACTGCTCCAGGCGCTTGGGCGCAAAGGTGCCCCCTTTTCTGTTGAACGCCTAAGCATGGGCGCAAAGGCTCTCAAAAGGGGCGCAAATGCACCCCCCTCTTAGTTAGCGTGCAGATGTTGGATGCTTGAGTGCCCAAAGGGGGTGCAAAAACTCCCCCCTCTGGCTTTGGTTTGGGTGTTGCAGGCTCAACAATCACAACAAATTCTTGTTTGAGTAAAATCTAAACCCCAACCTCCTCCCCTCATTTCTTCCCTCCTTGGTATCTTCATCACACAAGCCCTAATTGCCACTCCCTCGATAAATGTTGCCTCCCCAAGTAACTATGCGCAATCGTTGCACAAGAAAAGTGTCACCCACATCTTGCATAATCCCAACCCACTCATTGATGCCACTTGAGTGAACTCAACCGGTTATCGCATAAACCCAAACCCCTCCACCAAGCAATTGCCACCACCCCACTCTATTCCAATTATTGCAAATACATGAGTTATTTTACATTGTATATAGAATAATTAAAAATTCCAGAACACTTGCAAACAAACAGCCAATGAGTAAATCAAAAAGACCTGATATTTTTCAAAAAAATAATAAAAAAGCATGCCCGGCACATGATTCAGCTTCAGAGAGTCGGAAAAATCTCGGTGAAGAAGCATCCAAGTTCTACGTGGCATATTGCGCACAACTTAACCAATCAAGAGAATCAACCACTAGCAAAGCAAAAGGACATGTAATAACCAGGAAAGTACCAATACCTTGGCCAGCGGAATCCTAGTACAAAAGGATAGACCACTCAAGATCCATTGCAAAGTCAAAGTAGCACGCTGAAGCTTTGGCAATTCACTTAGCACAGCACATAATGAAATCCCACTTTTAGTAACAGAGTTGGCTCGGCTGAGCAATTCCTGGGTTCTTAATATAAGGTCATTAACAGTTGTAAAACTAGAAGCATCTTCCAAAAATGATGCCGTCTCTTCTACCAACAAACAGGTTTTGCGTTCCCATTCATAAATGTCATTTAGAGTCATCTCAAGTCTTTCTGAACCAGGCAAATTAACCTTCATACATTTAGAAAGTGTAACCAACTCCTGCACAGTTTTAAAGAATGTTATTTTAAATCAGCAATATATGGTCATAAACGGTTGATGAATAGTGATAAGATAAGTGAACCTCTAAATCCTCAATACCAAGTACAGGACTCAATTTATCCTCAGCTCGTCTATTGCATGTTAGATACAGTTGTGATCTACAGATCCAAGTCTGAGCCATTGAAATTGTCCCCTTGAGATCAGACAGAGAAGGAAGAATGGTGAACACATGCTCAGAAGCCCTGAAATGTTAAGAAAATAGAGAATTTTAGATAACTTTAATAGAATCAGAGGAACCAGTATTAAAAAAAAAACACCTTTTTCCAAACACCTTAGAACATCTTCAAAGTCTGCCATGCTACCACCGTTTTTAAGGACAAAATTAGCTCTTTTTTCCCATAAAACAGCTTCCGCGTCTACTTCAGAAAGCCTCAAAAACAATTTTTCATTCCTTATTTCTAATCTGAAAAGAAATTAAAAGAAGCTATCAGAGCCAGACAATTCATAAGCAAATAAACAAAATCATTTCACATTTTTTCGTTTCTTTTGGAGTGGGAGGTGGCAGAAGATACTTACAAAGAGGCCTTCATCAATACTTCTTGAATGAATTCAAGAGGCATCCGAACCTGAAGAGCCTTTAAATCCATATTCATAAAATACATATATCAGAAAAATTAACCAATCGTTTCAAAGATGAAAAAATTGTTATCAAAGCACAAAAAGCAAATTTTAAACAATTAAGACTGAACAAAATTACTCGCGTGTTTGCATAAGAAGGGAAATAGCATCCAAAAACATGTTTGAGCGAGAATCTTAAATAAAATTAATTTTGACTACGCAATAACCACCTTCACTGCTTTCTCTCTGCAACATGACCTCTCCAACTCAGCCTCAACCAGTTGCAACTCGTCCACTGTTAACAACAGACAGAATTATAGTCAAATAAAAATGAGATGTGAAATTGATTAAACCATATAAATAGGCTGCACCTTCAATTCTCAATAACTTTCCAGATTTTAAGATGCCAGAAAGCTCAGCAACAACGTTCTCATGATCTTCACGATTAGGAAGATTACCAAGGATATTATAGAAATCATGACTCCATGAACATGCATCTGAATGGAAATGCCTCAAGAGTTCCAACTCTGGAATGCAAACTCGCACTTTATCAGCATCCTTCAATAAGCTGTCAAGTTCCTGCATATCGTAAATGCAAATGTTGCCATCGTATGAAAAATGTTCATCAAAGAAGTGTGAGAGTAAAACCAAGATAAAAATTTAAATACCATAAACTTCAGTTTCAGGGGGCATGTCAAGATCTCCTTACAACGAGAGTGCAGCGTTTCAACTTCTCTGCAGAAGTTTGCAAGCAAATCCATCTCAGGAAATTGAACGTGAAGCCCTGCCATCTAATAAAAGCAACAGGCCACATTAAGGAAATTGCCAGAAAAAAAAAAAGGGAAGAAGAAACAATAACGAGAAAGCAACAGTCAGCCAACAAAAAATTATGAGAGAGAAGTGCTGATCAACATTGTTATATGCACAAAGAAGTGTGCGCTTCCTAAACGGAGTGATAGGTGGTGGAGCACGTCTTTATGGTCCTAGCCAAAGACAATAAAATACTCATGCATGTAAATAGAAAAAAAAAAGATATTAATAATGATAAATATTTATTAATACAAATTTAAACTGTGCTTCTATGACGAATGTATATTATGACGAATGTATATATATATAAAAAAGGCATAAAAATGTAAATGATATAATACAATATAACGGATGTTTTGAAATATCTTGAACGACTATATTTGAATAATAGCTGTCATATAATTCTACACCAATTTTTAATATTTTAAATAACATGCATATTCTTTTCTTTTCTGTTATATTGGTGTAACTTAAAGTGTTATTAATCACTGATTTGTTCATAGCACACCATATTTTAAACTCACTTTTTTAAATTTAAATCTAAAAAAAATGATTAAAAAATGAGACAATGTGTATAAAAAATGAAGCCAAACGTGACCAACAAAGAGAAAGGTAAATCCATTTATAATTGTTTTATTTTAAGTTAATTTAAATTCATTTTGTTAGTAGCTCTCTCAATTTATTAAATTATTATTAATTAATGGCAATAACTAAGAGTTAAGTTTTCAACGATCGTGTGTTTCTACCTTAACATTTTTCAAGCTCCTAGATTCGATCATAATAGGTAAACAAGCCACAAATTACTTGTTTCTAAATTTAAATAGCATTGATTAAATTCAAGATTTTTTAAAATAAACTCAACTCATTTCAGACAACTTATGTAATGAAATGAAATTCAAAGTTCATGTTCTATTATCTAAATTGTATGTCTCAACAATTTGTTGAAAATTGGCATCAAAAGTAGTTTATACATAGCTAGTAAAGTGAATCTATAAGCATGTCAAGTACTTATGTACAATAGAGAACTTGTGAGCACTTTGGTTAACAACAGTATAGCTCCATTATGCAATCTGTGCTTACAAGCAAATTAAAAATCTATCTATACATTCAGCTTCACACTGTGCTTTTGAGAAAGTATCAAAGAAAACCTGCATACCTGTGTCTTTAACCTATTTAAGGAAAGAATATCAATGGCTCTAGGTTTTTCTTTAAAAAAAAATGCTTGCACATTGTTCAGCCAGATCTGCATCATCGAAAAACATTAAAACAAGCACTTGACAAGTGCATCTAAAAGGAAATAATGAATCAAAATAATCAAAAGGATTTGAACTACTATTGAAAGAAGTTCTGCTATAGTAGATTTCATGGAATTTATGCTCCAATAACAAGATAAAATCACAAAGTAATTAAAAACTACCAAAGAAAATTTATGAAGTACTCCAGAAAGACAAGTAAAAATAGCATTTGATAAACTTGAATAATCTACTAAACTATTCGCACACTGTAAAGGATATTATAATGTAACAAGCTAGATAAATGCACATCATTATGGCATTATCAGTAGAATAATATATTAGAACATTTTATGCATAAAAAAAGTATCTTAGCTGGAAACTAGGGCAGTTATTACATTTCAATATTGTTGATAGCATTTAACAACGAGAAGAATGTCAAAATGGTCTCTAAACTATTTATGGGGGTAGTTTTAGTCCCAAACTATCTAATGCATTCACTTTAATCCCTGCACTCTTCAAATTAAATCCAAAATAGTTCATTTATTCTTCAAATAGAATCCAAAATAATCCAAAAGATAAACTATTTTGGAAAATTTGAATATTCTAGGAATTAAATTGAATCATTAGATAGTTAGGAGCAAAATGGCATCATATAAGTAGGCCATAAACCATTTTAACATTTTTTCTCATTGAACAACTAACCATTAATTTCTTAAAAAAAACTAGCATAAAAACAAACTTCAATTACCACGTAATCCAGAGTTAGTCTAGTGAAAGGAGCATAAGAAGACAGTGAGCAACAATATAGTGGTCTGAATGGCTCGGTACAAAAGCTGGTGAATGCAGCAAAACAAGACTCAACAACGAAGAATTTGACTGGGAGATGCAATTATATAGTTGCCTTGTTCAAATGCTGCAATGGCAGTATTTCTGATGTTAAGGAAATGAATGTTATCGTGTTCTACCACAGTTTCTATCAGCATTTGTGAATAATGGATTGAAGTCTTCAACAGATGGCAAAGAGCTAAGCCATTTAAATGCGGAGGCTTCAATAATGATTCGGCAAAGCTTACAAATCCTAGAAGCTAGATTTGAAATTAAATCAAATAGTTAGAACTAACAATTTCTTAAAATGATGCAAGCTGAACCCATTATCAATAACTGTGATAGTTCATTTTAATTCGGAAGAAAAGCATTACTAGAGCATCCAAAGTTGTCTGGGAGGATTTGTCCAGGAAATACAACTATATAGTTGTTTTTTTATCCAAGTACAAATGCTGCAATGGAAGTTTTTCAGAAGTTAATGAAATGAAGGTTACCATGTTCTACCACATTTCGGGTCAGCATAATTGAAGACTTCAACAGATGACAAAGAACTAAACCACTTAAATTTAAAACCTTCAATAAGGATTTGTCAAAGTTTGCAAATGATGCCAGTAGAAGATTATTTTCGGAGAAGCAAGAATTGAAATTAAATAAAATAGTTAGAACTATCAATTCCTTAAATGATTCAAGCTGAACCCACTGTCAATCATTCTGATAATTCATTTTAATTCAGAAAAGAAGCATTACAAGAGCAGGCAAATTTGCCTCAAAACTATTGACATGGGGGCATGAATAATGCCTCGGGCTGATCAGCTCTCCTACGAAGGATTGGCGCCTCCTTTCCATAGGGGGGCCCAATCCTAATCATTTAGGTCTACAATTTTTGCTTGAGATTTCTGTCAAGACAGCTTCCAGCATCATGTTTTTCCCTCCTAGGGTTGTATCCGATGAAGAGAAAGTGTTCCGGCTGTAACTCGTCCTGAGGTGGTGTGTATCATTCATTCTTCTACATGTTGCCGCCCCTTCCAACCCCTCTATAGCCTGCTGCAACCCCTCCACTACCTGCTACCACCATTCCCGTCAATCTGCTACTTGTCTGGCGGCCTTTCTAGCCACTTACTCCTTGTTTTTTGCTACCACCCCTTCTATCCCATTCCTTGCTTGTTGTCACCCCTTTCCACCCTCTCCTACTTGTTGTCCAATCGTCGGACGGCCATACACCCTCATTCCCCTTGCTGCCACCACCTTCCAATTGTCCTTCTAGCTTTCCCGCAGCTATCAACCCCAGGCTAGCCTTCCCGTGCTGCCCCTATACCACCCCACCACCTACGGATCTGAGTTTTCACCAACTCAAAGAGCAGCACCCCACCTTCGAATCTTACCCTGGAAGGTATTTGTGTTTGTGTCGTCATTTTTCCTACTTCAAGCATCTTTCATTATAACCCTAATTGCTTTTGAGAAATGAGATTCACTTTCTCTAGTCATTTTGGTATTAGAGCTAACCTAATCCTAGTTCTATATTAAAGTTTATAGCATCCCACCTGCAGTTGAAGACATCAGCAGAAGCATGCCTCAAGGAGTTGAGAAGACGGGTCATGACAAGGATAAGGCCACTCAGAGTGAAAAGTGTAAGAAGATTAGCACATCAACTACAGTCTCAGCCCAAAAATACTCTAGATGCCAAGGACTTGGGCACATCGCCCCTAGTTGCCCGACGAGTAGAGTTGCGTCCTTTTACCACGCAGAGCACTGACGTTAGAGACGAGGAAGCAATTAAAGGAAAGGATGAGTATCAACTTTCACCTCATGAGGGGAGAACTTTCTAGTTCAATGAGTCCTTCATACTAAGGCACCAAAAAAGCAACAGTTGTTTCACCACATTATATTCTACACTTATTGTATTGTGAAAAGAAAGGTAGACATCATCATCATCTATGGAGGCAGTAGCAAAATTGTGGCGTCAAAAATAGATGGTGGACAAGTTGAGCATCACTACTCCTAGATATTCCCTCACATGGTCAAAAAAGAGTACGGGATCAACATTGAAATGAGGTGTCTCGCGTAGTTTTCGATTAAGAGTCAGCTGCAGGATCCAGTTTAGTATGATGTGGTGTCCACAGACGTCAGCTATTTCTTATTGGAGAGTTTGTGGCATTATAATCACAACACTGAACTTAATGGGTACAGGAACAACTACTCATTCACCAAAGATGTCAAGTATATAACACTTCTATGTTCCATGGATTCCAAGATTACAAGTACCTTTGCCAGCAGATAAGCATCGAGAGAATCAAGATTGGAGATGACAGAGGACGATGAGAGAGAAGAGCTAGTAGCAGACATAGGACAATTAATACAGAGAGAGTTTCAAGACATTGTAATCAATAGATTACCACCTTGTTCACCACCATTCAGAGAGATTAAAATTGTTCTTGCCTCGGATCGAGTTGAACCAACCTTACGTTGCTTTTTTTAGAATTCAGCAGAATACACTTGGCAGGAATGTAGATTCAGCTCAGAAGGGTAACCCCAAATGGTTGGATCGATATTGATGCTTGCTCAGACGTGGGGAAAACTCCTCAAGTGCTTTGAGGGACAATGCACTCTCCAGGTATCCAGGTGTTTCTCGAACCACAATTAAAGAACCCTCAACCACGAGAAATTACAATAATTGTGATACTTTCTACGTGCAGACAAAAGCTTTGACAGACGAGATCAAAGCTCTCTCAATCCCGAAGACTGGTGTGAATAGGTTGGAGCGGCGTAAAGGGAGTTTTGGGCTTCTTCCACTATGTTCTTCGCAGAACCGAACCGAACTAAACTCGGGAGGGCAGATCAACTCTCCAACAAGGGATTAGCACCTCCTTTTCAAAAAGGGATTTGATCCTAGTCATCCAGGGCTTATCTATGTGATTCTTGTTTTCAGGTTTGCAATTTTTGCTTGAGCTTTCTATTAAGATAGCCTCCGACATCCATTTTTCCCCTCCTAGGTCTATATCCGAGGGCTAGAAGGTGCTCCGGCAATAAATCGTCCAGTGGTGGTGTGTATCATTCTTCTGCTTGTTGCCGCTCCGTCCAACCCCTCTGTTGTCAGTTGTCGTCCTCCCCTTTTACCGACTACTTGTTGGTGCCCCTTCCAATCCACTAACTACTTGTTGTTGTCCCGTTCTTGCATGATGTCGTCCTTTTTCACCCTCTCCTCTTTAGGGTTGTAAATTTAGCTCGAAGATCGTTAACCGCTCAAAAATTGATTCAAATTTTGGCTTGAAACGAAATAAACTAGTCATGCTATAAGCCCCAATTTTTTAATGAATTTAATTTAGCCGACCCTAGCTCGACGCAAAATCTCATCTTTAACAACCCTAGTGATGTTAGGGCTGTGAAATTAAGTATTTTAGCTCGAAGATCGATAATTGGTCGAAAATTTATTCAAATTTTGGCTCGAATCGAGATCGGATTGAAATAAACGAGCCATGTTTTGAGCAAAAAATTTGGATCGAATTTTTTCAAGCCAATCTTGAACCGACCAAGCTAGGCTCGAAATCGAATTGTTAACAACCCTATCCTGCTTGTTGTCCAGCCACCGGACAGCCCTACACCCCACTCCCCTTGCAGCCACCAACTTCTCATTACTCTTCTGGCTTTCCTCAAGCTATCCAGCAACATGCCAACTTTACCAAGCTGCCCCCAAACCTACCACTAACAGCTTTCAGTTTCCACCACCTCGAACAAAAACCCACCACCTACAAACCCTGCCTTTGTATTTGTGTCATTGTTTCTCCAATTTCAAGCATCTTTGACTGTAAGCATATTTGCTTTTGAGATATAACATTTGTTTTCATTATTGTGATTTGGGTTGACTTTGGTATCAACTATTATCTATAATTCTACATTTCAAAAAAGCATAATGCATCAAAAAAAGCAGTTCTGATATGGATCATCCAATCATTCACTGCATTACGGTATAAGCATGCTCTGTCAAGCAAAGTTGCGAACTTGAAAGTGTAACAAGAATATAAAGAATGAAAAATAAATAACTTCTGGAAATTACAGTGCTAACCTTCGCAGAAGAGATTTTGGATGATAATATTTTAGTTTCTTCCACCTCAATTGGAAACTCAATAGCTTTCGAGAGTATAACTTCCAGTTTTTCAATCTATCATAGATCATGTAACGAAAAACACAATGAAGCTTAATCCATTTTTGCATTCAAACTAAAAAAAACTGTGGCCATAATCATAAAAGAAAAAAAGAAACTGTAAAGTACAAAGCTTTGTAGAGTATAACCTACAGTTTTCCAATCGATCAAAGATCAAATAAACAAAGACAAAAAAGATTAATCCATTTTTATGTCCATACTAAAACTGTTAGCAATAGGCGGTATGAATTTAAAATAACTGGAGCCACAACCATAATTAAACATATTTAAAAAACTAATATTTTAGCTTTCTGCACGTCAATTGGAAATTCCATAGCTTTGGAGAGTATAACTTCAAGTTTTCCAATCTATCATAGATGAAGTAAACAAATGCACAAAGAAGCTTTAACCATTTTTACGTTATGACTAGAAGTTTCAGCAGTAAGCAGCACATATCTGTAAAAATACTATAGCCAGAAACATAATGAAAAAAGAGAGTGTAAACTACAAAGCATTGGAGAGTATAACCTAGAGTTTTCCAATCTATCAAAGATAAGATAAACAAAGACACAAAGAATATTAATCTATTTTTATGCCCAAACTAAATCTGTTAGCAATAGGCGGCACATATCTAAAAAAACTGGAGCCAAAACCATAATTAAGAAAAAAGAAGGGAATAAGTAGCAGTCATAAATTATAGGAGAGCATATTAATTGAAACAGACACTATATTAGATTGCCAATTAAAACTTCATTTAAAGAATTAATGATCAATCATCAAACAAATCTGTAAAAAGAAAATCAAAGGCAAAAGGACCTCATCACCAGTGTTTAAAATAAATAAATAAATAAAATGCAAAGACAGTTCCAGAAAAAATTCAGCTTCAGGAAACTAAAAAACATCGATCTCACTTACATCTAAGCAAGATGACAAAGCTTTTGTTATTTTAGTAACCAACTTCCTCGCAACATCTGCATATCCCTGAAAAGTAAAAATTATAGCCATTGTGAAAATATTTGAAAAGAGTGTAAAGATCTAAAAGAAATGTCAGAAACATAATTAAAAACCTTCAACTTGAGGAAACCCGGCTCACAACAGGGTATAGGATCAATGCTCAGAATCTCCTCAATCTGGTTTAATGATATTTTGTCTACTTTATCACTCTTCAATGAGAGGCAACTCTCCACTCGAAATAGACAATCTTTTACACTGAGTGCCCACTTCTGAGCATCAATCAATTTACTGAAAACATGGCGCACCTGACATAAATTCCAAGAGCAATAGAAATAATATAATTTTTAGTATGTTTACTCAGAAAACTGAATAAGCAATGGATGTATAACCATACTGGATCCATGTCATGCCCAGCCCAGAGAAATTGTTCAGCTTCATTCAGCATAGCAGCATAAGCATTATTCAAAAATGGAATCTCCAAAAGATTGCAAGCTTTGGAGAGCCAATCTTCTGCAAGTTCGACAAAAGTGACTTGCCCGTTTTTAACCTAAATATGAGACGTGGTTTCAGAGCCCAATACATCTATAAGAGAAAAGCAATTAATTTTCAGCAAAGAAAAATTTTTAAGATTACATCATTTGAGAAGAAATCCAAAAAGAGACAGCAAGTCAACATCAACAATTTATTATGCTTCCTGGCTAGAAATACAGACATATATATGTTTAATCAAGGAATACAAGCCATGAGAATGCCACGTCTCAAAAATAGTGTTAATATGCATTTAAAGCTGAATTAATGAATAAGATTAGCATATGTGCCTGTTGGTACATTGAAGATGATCGTCATTAAACTTTATTTGACTATGGCGGCCAACTTATGCATCTAAGATAATTGAAGCTTTGGGGATAAAGCCTAAGTTGCACTTTCGCCAAATATCCTAGAAAGCTAGGATTTGTAACTGTTGGCTCCACTAAGTGCTCCCACAACAATTTTGTGGTAGTTGCAATAGCTATTGTAGTTTTTATTTGAGAAAGGATTGATTGCTAGTTCATTAATTTCCAATTCTGACATAGAAAGAATATGATAATCTATCTTGCAATTCTTAACATTACACATGAACTTTTTGGAACTCAAATTTATTGGATTGACTTTTTTGGCAATATAGTTCATTAGGCGAATATTATGATTGTGATCAAATCTGTACGTTATGAGTTTACAATTTTTTTATTTTTATTTTTTGCTGTAAAAAAGAATAGTGAGGCATTTAAGAAATCGCTCAACTGCTTAATAAAATTTCATATACAACTAAAGCATGTGTGTGATGGTTAAATATTGAGTGAAACGTATATATTGATTGGCAGCTGCCATAGCAAGTCTTCACATTATACCGATGAAATCTGAAACTTTTATTTGGTGAATTCTTTCCTTGCTACTTTTTATCCATTAGATTTATGATTAGTTTGCATATGTGATTGATAAGGTTAAACTTTTAGAATTTGCTGGTGTCACATTATATTGTAGCAGATTTCGTGAATCCCAGATCACCAAATTTCATATTCTAACTCTATTATTTGATATATGTGTGTGTGTGTGTGTGTGTGTGTGTGTGAGAGAGAAAGCCCAAAGGCTATTATATTAAACAGAAAATAGGATACAGATATATTGTGTGGGAGAACTCAAACATGGCACCCTGCCCACATGATAATCACCACATCAAATGGTTCCAAGAAAGAGAAAATACAGAAAAATACATAAGAAACCTAAAAAAAAACAAAAAGTGTTAAAATATGAAGTATCAGGTAGCTAGAGAGCGACCCAATATAGATACATACGCGCGTGTGTGTGTTCTTCTTAGCAATTAATTACGAGCCTTTACCAGCATTATGCATGTTAATATTTTAACATTTTCATTATTTGTCTCCTAATGATAACAGTCATTTGTACGATTTGCATGCTTTGGTTGATTTGCATGAAAATCATAGAAAATAAAAAATTAACTATGAAAATCTAAAACTATACTTGACATACAAAAGATATATAAGAAATTTAAATCAGTGAAAACATAATGTTATGTCCAAATCCTAATAGGATTCCTACTTTATAATTTAAGAACTGGATAAGCAATAACATTTAAAATCACCAATCGCATTGGGATAAATGGTAATAAATCAAAAACCCTAGACAATTCTGCTATTTATCTTGCATGTATTTGATTTTACTTTATAAAGAAGTAGCTACCAATGAGATAATTCTCTCTTTTTCATCCCTTATAAAGCCACATCTAACATGTTACCAAATAGCTCTATACATCTTATGATAAGATTATGTCAACAGTTGATAGTGAATATCAGACATATCTTCTAAACTGACAAGACAAAATAACTTGTGTGATTCATGAATTAACTTACAAAAAGCACAACAGCTATGCCTAGATTTATTTGATAAATACCAAATGCTCCATTACTCAAAAAAGAAATTTTCATCAAAAATGTCACAGATCTAAAAGGATCTACTTGTCAGAAACAAAAAATGTGTGCATTAAGAAAAAACATTTGATGATATAAGCATTGCTACTACTTTAATGTTTTTATTTTTCATTTTTTCTAAAATTTTATATTGTGCCATTTTGGTGTTGTCGGCCGTTTTAATTTTAAACTTTAGGATTTTGAAAAAGGAGATAAGTTTTATAAATATGAAATTAGTTTTGATGTAAATTTAATTTTTGAAAGTAACATTTTAATTTAAAGATATATGAGACCAAGCGAATCTCGTATTTTGGATAGTTTGGATGACTAAGCACGATACCACGAGTAATATACTTATCAAGAAGAATAAACATATTATTTGTAGTAGGCTCAATCACCTAAACTAAAGAAGTTGTGACATTCGTTTGGTCTGCAAAATATTTTATATGAGGTCAACAAATTCTCCTACCTAATATAAGGATTAGATAAAGTTTGTTCTACTTAGGTTCCAAATTTCCTATAGAGACAAGCCCCTATAATTAATTACATCTCAAATGATCGGGATCATTCAAGAAAACTCTCGATTAAGATCAATGGTTTTGCCTTCAAGATTTCAAAGGTTAGGTTTCCAAAATTGGACAAGAAAATCAAACGAGAGTGGATCAAATAGGAACATTTATTTGAAGGAATCCAAAGGAATGAAGAGTACAGGATATCACTGATCCAAGGGAAACCCCGATGACTTCCTGACAATCCTATTATTTGGCTTTATATCTTTGAAATGATGTTATTTAATGTTTACTCCTGTAATTTATTTAGAATTTAGGACTTAAATTCGCACGATATTCGATCGTGCAAATGGCCTAAAAAGATAGGAGGATTTACATCGTATCGTACGGTAACCTCAGAATCCTAAAGTGTTAGGACTTATAATTGTACAACAGGTTATGCAAAAACCTAAAAGTGATATGTGAGGGTTTATGCTGCGCTAGGCAAACCACCTTGAAATCCTATGGGTTGTTATTTAAACTAAGGAAAGTGTTCGGTGATATGAACTTGTTTTGATGTTGCAAATCCATCTTGACGTGGTTTCTCCATATGTCCTCGTCATGCTGCCCACGATGTTTAATCCAAGTTCTTTGTCGTAACAACTTCATGTTTGTTATTAATCCTATGTAATCACTAGGTTTTCCTATACTAAGGCATAATGTGTATCAAAGCAATAAAACATTTGGTATAAAAGAAGAGACCAGTATATCATGCTAGGAGAACAGTATAACATGTTGTGAAACAAAATGTTGTAATATAAATTAAACATGTATATTTGGGAGGTCTGCTGCCCCTTTAAGCTAGTTAGTATTCACTGTATAAACAAAATAAACATTGCCTAAAAAACTCAAGAAAATCGACAAATAACCCACAACAGAAGACCCGGGAAAATCGACGAATAACAATTTAAATAAAATTATCAAAACATTGGGAAAATCCCGGAGAAAAGACCACGAGTGTTTTGTCTAAAAATTCCAAAGAAACATATGAAAAATTTCGAAAAGAGGGGGATGCAAGCACTCGGGCCGGGGCTAGGCTCAAATATATATATTTGTACTCGAGGGGCGTCAAAAGCTACTATCGGTCACCCGGATGTACAAAGTCTGTCACTCCACTAGAAGAATGTCTTACTAAATCTAACTTAGAAGGGTACTCCTTAGCCCGGTATCGATAATCAACAGGTGGATAACCAAGTTATGACACTTTTAAAATTTATAAAATTTATATTTTAGCATGCACATATTTTTCAAACATACAAAAGGAAAATTGTATTATTTTTTTAATAAAAATATTGCATCTGTTCTTATAAATTTGTTTTATCAATTTTGAAAAATTATAGTTGTCCACGAGTCGATCACGTCGTCGGGCATAGGACCGCCAACAACGTAAGAAGGTACGGGTCCCCCGCTAGTCTTGTGTTGGTGAATGATAGTTTCATCCTACAGTTCATCAGGTCTTAGAACTGAGTCCTAGTGTTGTAGGATGAGATATAATTTTGCTCCACCACCGGCGTGTCTTTGTTATCATCGCCCTAAGCCCCAAAAACCAAACCGACCTACTTGCGACCTTGCTTGATGGTTCCATATATAGCAAAAGGTTCTATATGGGTACTTATGTATCAAACATAAGCACAGAAAATTGAACCAAGAAGCAATGAAAAAAAGAATAAAAATGGGGATGAGAGAGAGGAGGAATTGATTCACCCAAAAAGTTGAAAGGACAAAGGGTGAAGCAACCCTCAAAAATGTGACAAAAAGATTTTAAAAAGAGAGTCCATGATCCTTGAATCAATCAGAGGATATCATCTTCTCAAATTTTATATAATTGGATCAACACAAAAAGGGTATCCTTTTCCAAATTTTTGTTTCAAATAGATTTAAATGGGCTCAAATCACTGTTCCCATGGCTCCATCACTTAAATGCACTCACACATATGCCTAAACCCTAATATAGTATTTATGTTCTCCAAGTCTCCTATGCCTGAACATGAATAAAGCTACACTAGCCTCGACAAAAACAACTTCTCTACTAGAAACTGAGTCAATAGAGACCTCACCTCACCTCAAGGGGAGCAGGTTTCATCCTTTGTCCGTCACTAACAGAGAAGAAAGTATTCATAAGATTGCCGCCAAATTGCCATTTAGAAAAGTGTTTGGAGATTTAACATCAAAACTTGGAGAAAATAAATACTATATTCGGGTTCAGGCATAGGTGTGTGAGTGCATATAAGTGATGGAGCCATGGGAACAGTGTTTTGGGCTCATTTCAATCTATTTGAAACAAAAATTTGGAAAGGATACCCTTTTTCGGTTGATCCAATTATATAAAATTTGAAAAGATGATATCCTCTAGATTGATTTAAGGATATTGGGTTCTCATTTTCAAATCTTTTTATCACAGTTTTGAGTGTGGATCAATTTCTCATCTCTCTCATCCTCATTTTTATTCCTTTTTTTTTTCTTTGCTTCTTGGTTCTGTTTTTTGTGCTTATGTAAGATATGTAAGTGTCCATATATAGTCTTTTGCTCTATATGGAACCATCAAGCAAGGTCGCAAGTAGGTCGGTTTTATTTTGGGGCTTAGGGGCAATGATGACAAAAGCACGCCGGTGGTAGAGCAGAATGATATTTCATCCTACAACACCAGGACTCGATTCTGGGATCTAATGAACTGTAGGATAAAAGTATCATTCACTGACACAAGACTAGCGGGGGACCCGTACCTTCTTAGGTTGTTGACGGTCATATGTCCGACAACGTGATCGACTCGTGGACAACTATATTTTTTCAAAATTGATAAAACAAATTTATAAGAACGGAAACGATATTTTTACTAAAAAATTAATACAATTTTCATTTTGTATGTTTGAAAAATATGTGCATGCTAAAAAATAAATTTCAAGTGTCATAACTTGGTTGTCCATTTGTTGATTGTCGATATCGGGCTAATAAGTATCCTCCTAAGTTAGGTTTAGTAAGACATCCTTCTAGTGGAGTGGCGGGTTTTATACATTCGGGCGACCGATAGTAGCCTTCGACGTCTCTCGAGTACAAATATATATATTTGAGTCTAGCCCCGACCCGAGTGCTTGCAATCCCCTCTTTTCGGACTTTTTCATATGTTTCCTTGGAATATTTGGACAAAGCACTTGTGGTCTTTTCTTCGGGATTTTCCCGATGTTTTGATAGTTTTATTTCAAATGCTATTCATCGATTTTCCTTGGTCTTCTGTTATGGGTTATTTGTCGATTTTTTGTAATTTTTCAGGTAATGTTTCTTTTGTTTATACAGTGAATACTGCCTAGCTTAAAGGGGCAGCAGGCCTCCCAAATATACAGGTTTGATTTACATTACAGCATTTAGTTTCACGGCATGTTATATTGTTATCCTAGCATGTTATATCATTCTCCCAGCATGTTATGTTGTTCTCCTAGCATGTCATATTGTTCTCCTAACATGTTATATTGTTCTCTTCTTTTATACCACATGTTTTATTGCTTTTATATACACTATGTCTTAGTATAGGAAAACCTAGTGATTACATAGGATTAATAACAAACCTGAAGTTCGAGCCACTCTCATTTGATTTTCTCATGTCCAATTTTGGAAAACTAACCTTTGAAATTTTGAAGGCAAAACCACTGATCTTAATAGAGAGTTTTCTTGAATGATCCCGTTCATTTGAGATGTAATTAATTATAGGGTTTTGTCTCTATAGGGAACTTGGAACCCAAGTAAAATAAACTCTATTTAATTCTTATATTAGGTAGGGGAAATTGTTAGCCTCATATAAAATATTTTGCAGACCAAACGGATGTCACAACTTCTTTAATTTAGGTGATTGAGTCTACTACAAATGATATGTTTATTTTTCGGGATAAATATATTACTCGTGGTATCGTGTTTAGTCATCCAAACTATCCAAAATGCGAAACTCGCTTGGTCTCATCTATTTTTAAATTAAAATGTTACTTTCAAAAATTAAATTTACATCAAAACTATTTTCATATTTATAAAACTTATCTCCTTTTTCAAAAATCCTAAAGTTTAAAAATAAATCGGCCGACAGGTGCATATAGTGATAATCACTATAAAAAAAGGTTCTTCTATTTAAGGATTGTGTTGGTTTGGTTCATTTGTTATTTGCCACTGGTTCTCTAGTTCACAGCAGCTAATCCAATTGGTTTAATACTGGTTCCCTGCAGCCATGGTTTTGGTGTAGTTCTCTGCAATGCGGCTCAATGTTAGATCTTTAGCTGTTTCTTCCACGTTGTCATTGTCCACTGACTCTTTTCAATGGATGGGGCATATTGAATTCATAAATTCATTGTTCCACTAATCGCTCTTCCCTGTTGCTGCTTACTGGAAGCATCATTTGCAATTATTGTTATTAGTACCAGTAGAATGTTTGGGGAAGGCTAGAATGCAAATTTGTTACTCTTCAGTCTCCGACATCGTAGCAGCACTGAAAAAAAATCACTGATTTTCTTGCGATTTCTGGCATTATAAATGGATACGAGGCTTTGAAAATTTTCAGGGTTTGCTTGTGTGATTTTACATTGCAGCTGATTTCGTGAATCCATGATCCAATAGATTTAAGATTCTAACGCTGTTATCTGAATTTGGAATGTTAGAGGCTACAAATTTTGTGTTTATTTCAAGATGAGATAATAAATTATTTTATCTATAAAAATAAATAATTTCAAATAAAAAATAAGCACAAAGTATGCATAAAGGAGTTGCAAGGAATACATTGCCAGCCAAATTAAACAAATTTAAAGTAATAATCCACGTATCCATGTCCCTACAACAAGCAATTATTTCTGCATCTACAACTGAAATGACTTTTAGGACCAAGCAAAAGGTAAAGGAAGAACATGTAATAACAATTATTAGTTCATATTTAAGTAAATTTTTTAAAAAGCATAAAACTCAGAATATTCAGAACTCAATGCCAGATATGACTTAAAACAATCCCAAGATGACGCAAGTTCCAAGATTAAAATTAAGAAATTTCCAACTATTTTCCTCCAGAGAGTAAATTACTACTTCAAAAAAAAATCATCGTTTTAGCTGAATTCAGCATGCAAGTCTACCAGGCAGATTGTCCATTAAAAAGCAATCAATACCTACGTAACAGTTACAAAATCAACATGATCAAATTATAATTTTCTTTGACACAATAAAAGATAAAAATTATCAAGATCAAAAAAATAAGGTCAACAAACAAAAGTAATAAGAACATTAAATGGAAAAAAAGGCCCTATCTGTAAAAGAATATATTTATGATCATAAAGCCTCACTCCTAATATTGAACTTATCTTCTGTAAGAACTAAAAAGTTAGTTCAATAGGATGGGAAGAAATAGAACGATCTCCTCTCAATATAAAAGTTAATTTCAGTAGGTAACTGAAGGGGAAAAAAAAATCAACAAAGCATGAAGAGTAAACAAAAATAACACGTATAGAGAGCAAAAACCATAGCTCCCTAACATACTGATGAAAACCATCAAAAACATGTCAAGCACACACGGAAATGAGAGCATATGATAAGCATTCCATTATTTTTATAAAAAATTATTTGTTTGATAAGTTTATCAAAATTATAAAAAAAAATACATCAAACAAAGTGACCTCTTCTTTATAAATTACTGCAAAGCACCATTCTTTAGAGGCTACAAAATTTTATTAACATCAAAATATACTACAAAGTAAGATGGAAGAAAAGCAAGTAACAGAACTGAGATAGAGAATAGATAACATAAGAAGTAAAATGCTCATAAACATGAACCTTCTTTGTAATAGTAATTGAACTTTGGGGAGAGAATATATTCTGCCGAGAATTCTTAAGGTAAGGATTCTTGAGAGACGTCACATGAGACATGGAAGGAGTCATAGATATCAAGTCATCAAGTTCTGCAAGAGAGTAACGATATAGAAGGCGATGTTGGCTTGAATCACATTCACAAAGATGCTTCCAATGCTGCACAAAGATAAAATCATGTCATCAAAGTTTTCTGGATTATTCAAGATCACTTAAAAAAATACTGTATTAAATTAAAAAAAATGCAGTTTCCATAGTCAGGTTAACAGGAATTAACGTAAAAAACTTTTATAAGAAAATTGGATAAGAGAGATTGATACAGAATGATCATAACAATAAATAATTTCCACAGAAAAAAAAAGCATACAATAAATTTAAGGGGCCATTGGGGGTAACTTATGACTTTTGTTTTTTTTTTTCATTTTTAGTTTATTTTGCATATACTTTCACTTGAAATAAAATATGTTTGATATGTTATGACATGTTTAGTTATTTTAAAAAGCAAGCTAATTTAATTTTGCACACAAAAAATAAAAACATGCAAAAAAAAAAGATATTAAACAAACATGCTTTTAAAACAAAAGCAAAAATTAAAAACAAACAAGATCCTATACAACCACTAAGTCATTCTATGAATAAAACCGATAGAATGTACAAGACTCATAGTTTACAATTGTTAAGTGAATTTTTTTTTCTTATTTCTCAATTGAAAGCATATGTTACATATTTATATACACTCATCTCTCTATAAATTAGGAACATATCTAATATAAAAAAGATCATGTAATTAAATCTCCTCCAATTGAGTTACCTAATATCAGGCGTCCTAATATACAACCCTTAGATTTAATACTTTCTGTAACACTCCACTTCAAATTGGATCATAAATATTTATTATGCCCAACTTATTATAGATATAAGTGATCATTGCTCTATTAAGGGCAATTATAAAGATGTCCCCCTGTTGTTCTCCAGTCTTTACATGAGCTATAGAAATCAAATTTTGTTAAATTCATTTAACGAACAAAATGACAATCTATCTCAATGTGCTTAATTCGTTCATGGAAGAGAAGGTTTGAAGCAATCTGAATTGCAGCTTGATTATCACACCACAACTTTACCGGAGCTGTCAACTTAAAACTCATTTGAATCAGGAATTGAGAGACTTCGTCAATTCACTCGAATAGTGTCATTGCTTGATACTCAAATTACGCACTCGATCAGACACTACATTTTATTTCTTACTCTTCCAGAAGACCAAATTACCACCAACAAAAATAAAATATCCAGTAATGGATCTTCGATCAGTATTAAAACTTACCCAATCTGCACCAAAGAAAAATTCAATATTTTTATGCCCATGATTCTGATATAGAATCACTTTTCCAAGAGCTCCTTCGAGGTAACATAGTATATGTTCCAAAGTTGACCAATGATGGACAATGGGGGGATGACATGAACTAACTTCTGGTGCTAACTGAGCATGCAATATCAGGGTGAGTCACTGTGAGGTAAATTAACTTTTCCGCTAACTTCCTATATTGCTTAGGATCATTAAAAGATTATCCATCCTTGGTAAGTTGTCGATTAGAACAGTATCATAGTAATGCATGGTTTGACTCCTAATTTTTCTGTTTCTAGTAGCAAATCTAAACATACTTCCATTGAGACAGAAAAATACCCTTCTTGCTCCTTAATACCTCAATCCTTAAAAAGTATATTAAGGAACCCAAATCCTTAGTATTAAACTAATTTTAAAGAAATGATTACAATGATAAAATTCTCTGCACATCACTTCCATTAATTATAATGTCATCAACATACAAACTGCCAACAGAATGATACCATAAGCAAATTGCTTGTAGAATCCAGTGTGATCACTTTTACTCTTATGCATCCCAAATTCTATTATTGCTTGACTAAATCTTTAAAACCATGACCGAAGGGCTTTGCTTCAATCCATATAGTGACTTCAAAAGATGAAATACTTTCCCAGGCTCCCCTAAAGCAACAAACCCAGAAGGTTGTTTCATGTATACCACTTCTAAAAAATCACCATGCAGAAAGGCATTATTCACATCAACTGGTGTAGTGGCCATTGTTCATTGCAGCCAAAGACAGCAAGAGGCGAACCTAAGTCAATATAGCCACAGGATAGAATGTGTTCAAGTGGTCAATTCCATAAATTTGTGCATAGCCCTTAACAACCAACCGATTTGTGAGAGAAGATACAGATCCATCAAAATGAAACTAAACTACAAAAACCCATTTACAGCAACAGTCTTCTTACCATAAGATAATTCAACTAGTTCTTAAGTTTCAGTTTCAGTTGAATGTAATCTAGATACCTTCTGATTATTTTTTAGCAACTTCTAATAAGTTTTCTTTGTATGACCAAGTTCTTAGCATTACTAGCAAACTTCCCTCGAGCCATGATTTCTAAAATTTACAGTTCAACTTCCATAATTGCCCTAAGATTGAGGATTTACTGATGTCTGTATTTTTATGGCTCGCAAGAGCGTTAAGTTGTTGCATGTGTGGGGCCTGAGAATTCGGAATAGTACGCAACACTCAAGTATAAGATTACCTCAGAGTAGTAACTCCTGAGTAAAACTGGATCTACGATTTGACACCTTCATATTGTCAGTTGGGCTAACTAGAAAACTCATAAAAGACATTTACTCTCTTTGAACCTGCTGAGTCTGGACATCAGTACTAAAGGACATTAGTGCAATCAATTCTTTATAAACACGTTGAAAGTACATGTGATAGTGTTAACTGTTTGATCCAATTGCTCAACTCAAAAAAACTCCTTGCATACATTAAAAATTCGAGAAATATTGTTATTTCATAAAACATGAATGACAAGTCCTTCGTCGCATCGTTTACACTGACACAATGAGTAATATGACAATATTAATCAGATTCGATAGAGATATGTATTTGTGTCAGAAGATGGACAACAATTCTCATCCATTCGAAGTAAGCAGGATCAATTTCAATTGGGGGACTCAACAAAATATCTCTCTTGAAATATACTTCTTAAGTAGAGTCTGAAAGTTTTATTCTAATAAAAATAATTGACCATTTAAATTTTCTTCTGAAATATTAGCCACCAAACCAAGCAAAATATATTTTTTGTTCCACGGCCATGATTATCACCAATTATTCAAGCATATTGAATCCAACAATCCGATCCAAATGATTTCAACAAATCAATAAGTCCAATCAAACTTACGAATGAATATCATAACACAACGGCACGGACTGACATTTGACGGAGACGAAGATGGAGTTGAAGCTTTATTCGATCACGATCCTTTGGGAGACAAGAGCTCACCCTTCCCTTACAACAGCAAAAGATGATGTCGATGAATTGCTTCCGAACGAAGATGTTGAAGACTAATTCGAAATAGAAGAAGACGATGAATGAAGCCTGGAGAAGAAGTTCAGGCAATGCAAAAGTCGAACGATGAGCTTTCGGACCATGACGAAGCCGACGTTTGTTCTTCAATGTCTTAATCCCAGTATTCGAAGAGTGGTTCAGATGAATGGACGAAGCAGACGAACAATCCACACGAGCGGACGAAACAAATGAGCCAAAAAAGCGGTCAAAGCAGACAGGACGAACGAACCAAGCAAGCAAAAAGATGTTTACCAAGTGATCTAAACAAGCTATGCCCTAATCCTGCTGATGTAGACATAACAGACAAAGTTGACAAGCTGAATGACATCGACCGAGCAATCTAAACATGTGATCTATACGATGCAAACAACGCCGAACAAATGAGCAATATAGACAAGGAATGCCATTTGAAGTGAAAAACTTATTTCCTTTTCATTCCTCAATTGAAATCGTATGTTACATATTTATATACACTCATCTCTCTATAGATTAGGAATCATCTAAAATAATATATATATATATATATATATATATATATATATATATATATATATATATATATATATATATATATTAGATCTCCTCTAATTAGATTACCTAATATCAAGCTTCTTAATATACAAGTTTTTTAATATACAACCATTAGATTTAATACTTTCCAAAACAACAATAATCTGCTAGTTAATCCATTTTGCACACCATTTCAATACAGTAAATAATAAAAAATAATAATAATAATAATAACAAATAAATAAATAAACAAATAAATAAAAGGGAATGTGGCTGTAACTTAAGCAGAAACATGATTAAAAGACAACTAGAAGTTTACACAAACATGGAAGTAGAAGTAAGATTAACAATGCTTCACAAGAATGTGAGTTTTATCTAAAAAGTAGAAACAATGTTGATATTCACACAAAGAAATCATGGCCAATATTGAGCACAACAAAAATCACAGCAAGATGATAACTAGTTCATAATCTCTAGTATATACAACAGCTGAATCTGTAGATAACTTTTGAACTGTGCACGCGCTACCTTAAGGCAGACAAATGTAGTAGCCCTGCAACTGCAGGAAATGGCTGATAGATACAAATATTGTTGGCATATGATGCACGTATGATCCTGCAATATTTCAAGGAATTGCAATTTCATCAGAAGAAGCTTCAGAAAGTCTTAGATATGAAAAGTCATGAAAATTCAATGAGACAAGCTATACCTCTTCAGTGCCAACGTACATAGGATTTTTCTTTGCGGCCATCATAGATGACCTGAAAACGCCATTTTTCCAAAGTTCTTCTCTAGTACTCTTCTCACTAATATATATCCTGCATAATTCTTCCTTCAGATGTGGTAAGGCTTTTCCATCACATGTATTCTGTAAAAGCTCACAAGAAAGAAACAGAAAAGAATTAAATTCAATGATGGAAACTGTAGGAAATACCTTTTATAGGCCAGAACAATTGCAAGTGTCTAAAATACATTGACTGAGTATAATTAAAAACAGCAAAAAAAGCTGAAATTAAAGTTTTGATCAATCAAATAGTATCAATAATCTATGAAAGGGCACATCAAACTGAAAAAATGTCAGAAAACCTCAACATCCTAGAGAATGTAAAACTACACAGACAGGAACATTAATTGAAGATGTGAGAGTCAATAAAGCAGGAGTCACAAATGAAATGGATCTTTGGCTTTTCATCCATTTTAGTTGGTACCAAAACTTTCTAGTAAAAAAATTTATTTACAGCCAAGTTATAGTGTTAATTCATCGAGCAAAGCTTTTTATTCTCCTATGTGAGTAATGAAGCATGAACAATTCCATAAACCCGAACCAAAACGTCCACTCACATATAATGAAGTTCGCACTCACATCAACATTAAAGTCTTTAAAAAAAAAAACAAGAAAGCCAACAACCTATGTTAGAGCACAATGCAAATATGTGGAATATTTTTCACAGTTCTGCAGATTTAAAATGTTCTGAAGCTTTGATGTCAACAACAATAGATTGTGATATCTAAATTTTATTAGTATGATGATGCCAGAAAGGATGTCAATTTCTTAATTAAGGCACGTCAAGGTTTAGTTTCTTTAATTAGAAATTTATGATAGCTGCAAGTTGGTGATCTGAAGCTGGTAAAAATTCCATAGGGCTTATTTGGGATCACTTTTATCTTTTTATTTCTACTTTGATTTATAAAAATGTTTGTTTGGTGAATTTTTTGTAGGTTTTATTTTTGTTTTTAAATAAAATTAGCTTGTTTCTAAAAACACTCAAAACATCTAAATGTTGATTTGGGTGCCATTAAAAACAACTATAACAGATCATATCATACTACATATGTTTAGTTTTAAATCAAAAACATAAGCAAAATAAAATAAAAATAAAAAACAAAAATTAAAAAAAATCAAAAGCGATCCCAAATGACCCGTCAGGCAATGCAGCTCATAGCATTAGCTCACTTTGTGGATGTGTAATCAATGAAATATGTGAATTTATCTATTGGAATTTTCAATAGGAAGACACTGTAATACTCATATAAGCAAGCTTTCAAAGCTCGAAATCAGCTCAGTTTAAAGTTAATTCAAAAGACTTTACCTTCCCTAAAGAGCATTATTTAGAATGGGGTAGATGAAAGAAAGTTTAGTATATCTGACAAGAAAAATGGTAGTTGAGGGAGAGAATTCGCCATTTATATTCAGTCGACAAAAATATGCACATTCGTTTAAAGCCTTTTACTCCGCAGTTAATTGAAGTGTTGAGAATTGTTAGCAAAAACATTAAATAGGAACTTTACATATTAGGTAACCTAATTAAAGAAGATCATCTTTTATATTAAGTATATTCCTAATCTATAGAAATATGAGTGTCTATAAGTATGTAACATATGATTTCAATCAAGGAATAAGAAGAAAGTAAGTTTTCCTCACATGGTATCAAGCTACACAACTCCCTTCTTCCGCATTGTTCCCCGCACACGAGTGCGGCCTTGACCGCGTCGATTGTCTTTGTCGACGTCGATCATGGCATCGTTCGTCATCAACCTACATTGCAACGTTTGTCAAAGATTCATCATCGATCTTCTACAACTTCATCATCGTCGGCTTCGTATGTGACTTTTTCGATTGTCTCCTGTCCTTGGCCGCAATGAATAATTGCCACCTCCATTAATTGAATGTGAAGAATGTTTTTATGTATGGTGATTTGTTCAAAGAGATATAAATGGAGCAACCACTTGAGTTTGTTGCTCACAGGGTGTCTGAGAAAGTATGTCGTTTTCAGAAGTTTCTATATGGATTAAAGAAAAGACTTCAAACATGGCTTCAAAAATTTAGCTAATCAACAGAAAAATTTGAGATGCATAAAAATAAAAGTGATCACACAGTATTCTATAAGCAAAACGCTTCAGGAATCATTCTATTAATGGTTTATATTGATGACATTATTGTTTAAAAAAAATATGTATAAAATCTTATCATTAAAATCATTTACTCAAAATTAATTCTACACTAAAAATTTGGGATCCTTGAAATACTTCTTGTAAATTGAGATATCAAGGAGCAAGAAAACATATATTTTTCTATCTTGACGAAAGTATATGTTGAATTTGCTAGCAAAAACTAGAAAATTAGGGATCAAACTATGTCATACTCTGATACATCCTAATCAGCAACTTCTCAAGAATGGAGAGTTTTTAATGATCCTAAATGGTATAGTAAGTTAGTGGGAAAATTAAACTACCTCATAGTAACTCAACCAGATATTGTGTATTCAATTAGCACTACAAGTCAGTTTATTCCTTCCCCCATTGTCCATCGTTGGTCAACTTTGGAGCAAATATTATGTTACCTCAAGAGAGCTCCAAAACAAATTATATCAGAATAATGGCCATAGAAATATTGAACGTTTCTTTGATGTATACTGAGCAAGCTTCAAGATTGATGAAAGATCCATTATTGGATATTGTCTTTATTGATGGTAACTTTGTCTCATGACAGAGTAAGAAATAGAATGTAGTATCACGGTCCAGTGTTGAATATGAATATCGAGCAATGGTAAAAGCTTCAAGTAAATTGATGAGGTACTTTCAATGTCTGAAAAGGTTTTTATGATGCCCATTCCAGCAAAGTTGTGTGATAACTAAGTTGCAATTCATATTTTTTCTAACCATGACTTCCATAAACGAACGAAACACATTGAGATACATTGTCATTTTATTCATGAAAAGATTCAACAAAATTTGATCTCGACAGCTCATGTAAAGACTACGGAACAACTAGGAAACATCTTCACAAAGGCCCTCTTAATAAAGCAAAAGTCATTTATATTTATAAAAAGTTGGGCATGATCAATATCTATGCTCCAACTTAAGGGGGAGTGTTATGAAAAATGCTAAACATGAAGCCTACATATCAAGTAAACTAATTACAGAAGCTTTAACTTCAAATATTTTATATTAGCTATATTCCTAATTAGTTGATAGAGAAGTATCCATAAGTATATAACACATTATTTCAATTAGGGCATAACAAGAAAAGAAGTATTCCTCACAAGAAAACAAAAGATTGAAAAGCATGAAAACAGCTCGACTTAAAGTTAATTGGAATTACTTTATCTTTCCCTAAAGAGCGTTAGTTAGAAAAGGGTAGTTGAAAGAAATATTAGTATATCTCGCAAAGAGAATGATAGTGAGGGAGAGAATTCATTGTTTATATTCATTCAACACAAATATGCATTTTAGTCCTGCAGTTAATTGATGGGTTCAGAATCAAGCAGCCTAGTCTCTAAAATTGGGGTTGAACCACTTTACCCTTATGGAAACTAGATGGATACATAAGAACATTTATGCTTTAAATTTAGTGTTTTCAAAGGTATAAATCAAGCAAACAGATTCGTGCAAATGTCTTTGAACTTGATGTTGGAGAAGATCCAAGTTAGACTGCTAATTAAAGCCTAGAGATAGAGGTTCATTGACTTAAGCTTGATTGAAGGGTTACCACATATCTTAAGATGATCCAACAATGCAAATTCAAAACTACTGAGTTGCCCTATCATCAATATACAAAATTTGTGTAAGCATGAAAAATGCATGTTTCTTAGAAATAACCAAACCCATCCCACGAGCTTCCTCAATATGATGTAAAGACCAAGGAGTAATTTTTCTCATGGCAGATTAAATTTAGCTAAATATATGTTTTTTTTTATATTAGATAAGGGTATATTTAGGTTTAGAATGAAGACTTCCTATAGATAAAAGACCCAAGAATTAAATAATTCTCCAAATTAAGGAAGTTTCATGTGTTTGTAATTTAAGCTTAAATATGATAGTTAGGCTTAAATTTAATTTGATGGAGAACGTCTTAGTGACGCAACCAAACACCATTAAGTTCCCACAATTTTAGCAACCTAAATGTATTGACGGACATGGCATACAACATCAAAGGGCTTTAACCAGTTATAGTCAAGGAGTCTGATTAGTAATTGTGGGTTGCCTCCATTCAATTATCCCAAGCAAACAGGGATCGACATGCATGTCAAAGCCATGATTTTGAGATTTAAATTGACTTATTTTAGAGTTAGGAAGTTTTCCTACCATTTTTCATTGAATATATTAGAGACGGAAAGCATGGTTGCTTGTAGCTAAGAGGCACCAGAAATAACCAAGAAGAGCTTGACATGCATGTCAAAGCCATGATTTTGAGATTTAAATTGACTTATTTTAGGGTTAGGAAGTTTTCCTACCATTTTTCATTGAATATATTAGAGACGGAAAGCATGGTTGCTTGTAGCTAAGAGGCACCAAAAATAACCAATAAGAGCTTAATGATATGGCATAACTATTAGTTGTCAACCAATTTCATTATGACTTGGAGAAGCGAGTTTGAGACGAAGTGATTCATTGGTAGCTCTACGTTTGATTGGCAGGCTAATCAGGGTGACAATTGGCATGAATTTAATTTGGGATCGAGCTTATATTCGATAAAGGGCATGGGAAATAAGCATACTTTGACAAGCTAGTCAACTTTGTGTTGACCCATTAAAAAGATAGGAGTATCAATAAATGACGCAACCCGAACCAGACTTGAAAAATCTAGAATGGAGTTGATTCACTATTCAATTGGATTGAGTCAACAGGGTAGACCAGATTATTATTCAAGTCAGTTTGGGGTTGATCCAAATATGACCATTTATTCATGTCTAGGTTAGAAGGATTCATATTAGGTTAATTGCGGTTAAAAATATCATATTTAGGTTAATTAGGTTGTTTTGATCAAAAAATTTTATATGGTACATAAAATAAATAAGTTAGACATGCTAGATTTTGGTTAGATGAGATCAAGCCAATGATTTTGACAAAACAAATAGATAATAATCCGATCAAAGTATATTTGAGTCAAATCAAGTTCGAATCAAACCTAAACCCAACCGATCAACAAGAATTAAACCCCTATTAATAGAGTTGGCTAGATATGCTTCCTAGCTACATATTGATCAAAATAATTAGGATGGGGCTTACATCATTTGAAAGGTCCAAGAGGAAGTCCTAAAAACTCGAGAAAAATAATGTCTAAGGTTGGAACTAATAATCTCAAGGGCTAAGAAAGCCCACAAATTATGGTCTATCCAAGTAGGTAAGGTGACCGAATAAAGTAAATTAGTTACACGGGCTTGATGGCTTTGTATCGAACTCTGATTACTTGTGTTTGAGCTTATATTAATATGAAGGAACATAAGTACGACTCACGACTTCGGGGATGAAACAAACCTTGAAAATTTAATTCAAATCTTTATCATGTCCTGTAGAGTTTATAAAAATAAAAAATGATGAAACTTATGGGAAGACAAGTTTGTAGTTAAAATAACCATTAGATTTGATCTATACGAAAAAAATGAATCAATTTTAACTTAGTCAAGAGAATAATTAATTTGTTCAAATTAAATCAAACAAAAGTCCTAAACCCATGGAGAAATGTATTGACGATTAGTTGGCGGTTGGTTAGTCGGGAGCCACAAAGATTTAAGAGCACGTTTTAGTGCTTTGAAAAAAAAGCGTCACATATAGAAGCTTATGATGGATTAAGTTGAGACAAAGGGTCCGGCTATTTCAGACTTAGGCTCCAATTGGGATAGCTTTTTAAGTACTTTCTGTTTTGGAAAGAACCTAATGGGTTGTTTGGGGAGCGACATTTTTGGTGCATTTCAGAAGTTTACGTCGCCAAAACAACATTTTACATATGGCGAATTCATTGTGTTCCGAGATGAGCTTCAAATCCTAATAGAAAAAAATAGTCGTTGCACCAATAAACCTGCCTAAACCCTAATATATCTACGCCGCGTCCCTTAGGGCTTTTCTTCCGTGTCGCTGGCTAAATCCCTATGCACGCAAACTCTTCCCCATCGCTATTGTTGCTTTTGATTCTTCTATATATACCTCTATAATTCTTATACACTTTGTTGCTTGGTTAATCTTCTGCATTTTTGAAATATGGCGAGTGTTTTATCAATTAATCTATGTGAGAAGTAGTATTTAAGGGCTTGGGGCATTTCTTCCCTGTCGCTGGATTTTCAGAATATGAGTAGCACTATACATGTTTTTTTTTTTTTTTCTTTTTGTATTGAGTGTATTCCAAGCTATGTTTTTTGAATTTATGGATTGAGTTTTTGATTCAAAATTTTATGTGCTTGTTATGGTTTTCAGTGGATTGCTCTAGTTTTGGTTAAAGTTGTAGGCTTTAGTTAGATGGGTGGTATTTTAGCATATATTTGGAAGATCTACTTCCATACTGCTCAACTCTTATTCATCTGCATACCTAACATCTCAACCTCAATTTCTACATACATGAGACATTCCATATGCATTAAAATATGTATTTCACTTATGTTTGTTTCATTTACACATGCTTTTATGGATTACATCTCATAGCATAAATCAGACATATTATGTGTGATATTAGTAATTAGTAAATATGAATATTTTGGTGTGAAATATGTGAATATATAAGAATTGTGTGCTATGTATGTGCATGCCACTAAGAAATATTTGAGCATATGGAGTTTAATAGTTAAACTAAAAGAGTTATATAATGTGTTATGACGCAAGCATTCATAAGATATCTTTGCATTTCAAGTTTTGTGTTATTTATTTTTGTTAAGTGATGCATAACTTTTAATGTAATATTTTAGACTTGAGACTTTTTTTGTAATATTTTGAAATTTAGTTACGGAGTTATGTTTATTCCGCAAGGGCATCATAGTCTTTATTTAAGAAACAGCTACATCAGTGCAATCAAAGCGCAAAGTGCAAAGTGATGTGCAAGGCTTTATTTTTGCTTCAAAATACAAAGCACATGGCATAGAGACACCT
Source organism: Phalaenopsis aphrodite (assembly GCA_003013225.1). Taxonomy (NCBI): domain Eukaryota; kingdom Viridiplantae; phylum Streptophyta; class Magnoliopsida; order Asparagales; family Orchidaceae; genus Phalaenopsis; species Phalaenopsis aphrodite. The sequence goes on along the minus strand of NEWO01000057.1, from coordinate 2,441,084 downwards.
TTAATAACCACAGCGCTGATAAGTTGTATAAAATTATTAATGTATAAATTTATTCATGAGCACTTCTAAAATTAAAAATGTAAAATAAGATTTAAAATTTTCATATAAAAGAGAAAAAAATGTTGTAAAATACTTAACGTGAAAACTAACATTGAAAATGAATCTGCAAATTAAAAGTTAAAACAATTTCTACTAGTTTACTGCAAAAATTGAAAACTAAAATATTGCCGAAAAATTCTTTTAACTCGATAGAATATAAATTTTAAAGCATAAATCAAATAATAGTCTCATATTTCATCAAATAAGCTAAAATAAATTAGTAATATTCATCATCTCTTTCATTTACATAATCTCTTTCTCTTTCAGATAGAATTTCATCTTCAATTTTTTTCTTGCTCTTCTTCTAAATAAATTTCATTTGCTCTTTTACTAGCACAAAAGAAGCACATACATGTTGAGCTGAACTCATCAATATCGTAGATGATCCCCTTGTTTTTGTCCGACTAAATCTTACAAACCATCTTCGATCAACTTTTCCTTAAGCCACTCCACTTTCTGCCCAAGAGAGATCTTCATCACCAAATTATTCCTCACTAACATGGTCCATTTCTTCAGCAAACCACCCACAAGTTTCATAGTTGAATTCAAACTAATCAGATCAATACTATCTTAAATTGAATCTCCTTTTTAAAACTTGATTGTATTTGATGAAGACTATAACATTTCACCGCCTTTGCTCCAGTTGATTTCTCTTCTTCATAATAATTAAACAAATGCATAAAATATATAAGTTATTTAATACGCTAGAAATTCATAAATTATTAATATATTCGAAGACCCTCCAATTTCTCTAACAACTTGTTGCACTGCAATTCAATCCTAATATTTTGATAGACAAATTTTGCAAAGTTGGATTTGATGCATCAAACATCTCCTACCACTTTGTCATTATAATTATGATGTCATATTTAAAAAATTATATTAATTAAAGAATAAAAAACAAATTAAAATTTTAATTAATAGTATCTTAAGCTTTCTTAAATCTTTTACTGATGGCATACTCAGTTGCAAAAAGATCTCAAGAATAATTATAAATAGATAATGTTTTATTTATTATCAGTCTATCATTTAGATCTTCCACTAGCCTACTAATAACAACATGTACACCTTCCATCAATGGTGCATTTGATTGTATCTTACACTTAAAAAAAATTATGGATTAAGATAATATCTAGCTTGATGCATTTGTTGTCGGAGTTGACACTTCCATCAGTTATCAATAATATATGAAATTTGCTCATATTTCCTTTTATCTATTATAAATGTATCATTGATTACATACTTGATTTTGTTCTTTGCAACATAAATACAACCCACTACATGTCACTTATCACTATCAACTAATCTTAACATCTTCACAATTGAACTTATAACCTTTAAAGTATAAGTAACGCCATTTCCAAAGCAAGTTTTAAGGATGATCTCCTTAGCTTTTTTTTCCTTTTTAATCAATCCTAAATCTTCGAATTATTTCAATCTTCTGAAACAAACATACAACTTAAACTTTCTTTTTTGCTTATATATGTTGGCGAGACTGAGAAATGAAGTTGCAAAATGAGTGATGTTTAGTCTCACCAATTATGCACCACTAGTATATTTTCTCATTATCTTCTGAAAAAGTCCATGATTATATATATATATATATATATATATATATATATATATATATATATATATATATATATATATATATATATATATATATTAAATAAGAATGGTCGGAGGCTATTATAAGAGCCCTGGTCATCTTTCAAGCGCCTAAAAATTTGAATACAACACCCTATACTCTGGAGGAATCGAACCACAAACCAGAGGGGACTTACAACTAACAAGCAGATGTTCGACCAACTGATCTGAGTACGCGGCGCATACACACACACACACACACACACACACATACAGTTTACTCCAAAGCTTCTAATCGTATTTTTCACCTCACCAATCTTTCCAATATCCCTTCAACATAAGATCAATAAAATGTGCCGCACATAGATATATGCATCTTTTTCTCCATTACCAATTGACCCAATTGACCTAAATAAAAAAGCGTTGAAAATCTTTAATCTTAAGAAAACTAAAATATATATACATTTAGTTGCAAATAAAATAAATTATAGACATAGAAGTCCTAGAAGAAGATAGCTGAAATATTATTTGTAACCACTTAAAGCACATTATTTTCTCCATTTTTTTACGAATTTAAAGAGTTTCACTGTAATTTTTTAATATTCAAAATGCATATATGACTTTTAAGAAAACAGTGTATAAAAATGAATTAACCAAAAAATTAATAATGGATCGTTCTCTACGATCACTCCATCCATCAAACATGAGAGTGCATCCATTCTCTTTCGAATATTTTTATAATCTTTCGTGTCATTTATAATTGACTGTAATTCCTTTTCAAGTAAAAGAACTCTTAACTCATGATAAGATGGTGGTTGAAGGTCTGGTTCATACTGATTATCTCAAACATATGATCAATACTCTCCAACTTCAATACATTAAAAGAAATTCATGATTGATAAAACAAGCTAACAGCATATTATATAGTTTGTTGTCTGATACTCTTATCGACATTTTCTTTAATTCTCATTTGCCTCATATTTTTCTCTTCTAGCAACTTCTCCTTCAGGCTTCTTATATAGAAAAAGTATGCATTGGACATCTTATTTTAAATATGTTACTGTTCTCTGACCCAAAACTTGATTCAAATGCTCTTTTACCATAATGTAAGGGCGGTTGATAATTTTTTAAGTTATATCAACCACCTCATTGTCTTTCATATGAATACATTTTATTTTGATTTACTTACTCCCTGATAAATAAGCCGCTCCTCTCTTACATCAGAATGTACTTTCTTACACCTAACAGCAATTACTTCTTTTTGATGTATTAGAAGAACCAATCAAGTGCTCATTGGCTCGAGATATACCCTCATTTATCTCTTTACCACAATAAATACATACATGCCATGAAGTCAGTTCAAATTTCAATTCAATATATTTCCAAGTTAGATCTTTCTTCCTTGTTCGAATAAGTCATACACAAATTCTTTTTTCATATACACAAAAATAAGTAATTAAAATTTATACATTTTCATATACTTCAAACATGATATGAAATATATAGATAAAAAAAATTAACATAAGGTATTTACCAACAGGTTGTTAGATTCGATCAAATGGAAGGTTTCGTGAGGCGGGTCCAACAATTGTATCGGCATCTTGCTTCCTTTCTGTCGGATATAATTGATTTTTTTCTAAGAAAGACATAATGAATTAAATATCTCTACTAATTTATAATGAAATGTCGCTAACATGCCTTCTCCGCATAGATATATGCATTTCATTAGCCCTTTTTTACAGGAAATTCATGGATAAAAATATATCATATTGGTAGAGCTAGTATTTATGTGAAGTACTCATGTGGCCACAGAAAATATGGCAATAATTAAATGTTTAATCACAAACAACAGCCTCTAATTATTAGGATTAGAATTTATCACGTTGGATTCAAATTCTTATAATACAAAGAGAATTATGACTATCAAGGTTTTCTTTTATTATAAATGAAAAGCGCATTTACACACACCACCCAATTTCAATGTAAATACATATCTAACAACTAAACTTTACTTTTTTACATTTATACCATCCTAATTTTTTATAGCACATAAAAAAATAACACTTTAACTTTTAAAAAGCAAAATACAATTTTGATCAATTTTATACTTAAAAAAACCAAGATATTTCATAAAATAAAATCGTTAAACAAAAATCATTGCGATTGATACCATGTAAGCATACGCTATACAAAAATCCAGGGTCCACTTCACGTTTAATAGGTAGTATCTAGGGATGAAAAAGTAACTATTTATAAATCAAAAACTTAAGAAATTAAGCAATGCTCTGATCCATCGTCCTACTATTCTTCCTTGGCATGCAATAGGTTGAAGAAAATCCAATGAATTCTAAAATAAATAAAAAGTTAAATTTTAACAATTTCCACCTTAATTCAAAATTTTTATAGAAAAAGTAATATAATCTTGAAATAAATTCAAGGTTAGAATGAAATCATGGCTCAAAGGAATGATGGCTGTCATTCAACTAAAACATAATCTATTACAAAAAACATAAGCATTTAAATATGACATGCATATATACAAACATGTCATCCTTCTATTAATGGGGTACTTACGTACATATGTTAAGTGGGCGTCTAGCCTAATGGGAAGTTTGTCTTTCATATGCCTAAGGGCAATTTAGCCTTTTATTATTGTTGTTGTTGGGTATAAATAGGCTTGTTATATCTAGGGTTAGTTTTATGCATGAGATTAAGTTGTGAGCCCTCGGCCAAGGGTTTGGGAGAGATTTCCTACCTCTCGAATTGTAGGAATTGGGAGAGACCGCCTACCTCTTGAATTGTAGGAATTTATCTTTGTATTCGTGTGAGTTGTTTGGATTATTGCAATAAGAATTTCTATCTGCCCTAATTTTTACAAAAACTTGTGTGGATTTCTACGTCGAATCGTATCAATTGGTATCAGAGCTCGAGATTCTGGAATTGAATCGGAAGAAGAGAGGACCTGATCGACTTCACGGAATCTGAAGCAAATTACGGCTTACACTGAAGCAGCTGCGATCATAGCTTCTTAGAAGGGCAACGAGGTGACCAAACCTAAGATATAGTCTAACTCAAGTACGATCGTGCTTGAACCCTGTGATACCGTGATGATCGGCATGGGGAAGCCGAAGAGATCACTTTTTTCACGATCGACTAGCCTGGGAGGGAGCAGTCGACATCGAGGCTTACAACAAAGTCTTGTTGCGAAGGCAATGGGATCGCAGCATACAGGCTCTAGGCTCACATAAGAAGGCAACCACCGACGATCACGGCTTACTGAACGCAACTCAAGAGAGCTGAAAAGGAGAGGATGTCATCACAGCTTACACGTCGCCCGAATCTCGTGATAGTCGTGCATTGAGATAGTTGGGAAGGTGACATACGGGAACCTGTAAACATACAAGAATTTGAATTGTGGAGATTCAGAGGCCATTACAACTGGAATCGACAGGGAGTTTCTAAAAATCGGCACACAAAGACAAAAAATTTGTCTTTTGTGATAGAAAATGTTACTGGGAGTAAGGCGACAAAGAGAGAAGATGATCTGGAGAAGAAATTGAAGGAAAAGATGAGTAAAATGAAATTTGGGATAGAAGAAAGGTTCACCACCATAGAGGAGAGATTCTCTTCTATGGAGAACTGACTGAAGGATCAATTTGAGAGCATGGGAGAAATTTGGGAGATACTAAAGAGGCTCATTGAGATGCAATCCAAAAACTCACTGACAGCTCAATTTGCAAACCCTAATCAAAGGTTGACTGGAGAAACTGTAGCAAGATCGAAACGAAAAGAGATTGAAGTTGAGGAACATGAGGACGAAAACATCCATCATCACATACCTCCTCTCAGGGCTCAAATTATGGGTGGATTAGAGATTTTTTATGGAGGCAGTTGAGCAAAAACATAAAGAAGGGATTATATCAGAGGTTTGGAGAAGCACAAAGAAGAAGAGAGAGAACTAGGGAGGGGATATGGCTATAGTTGAATGAAGGAGTTGTAACCTCGATACATAATGGGAAGCAACGAAGTAAAAGGAAATTGGGGTGAAGATGTTGATATTCGAGGGGGAAGACGCACATGGTTGGGTGTAACTGGACGAGCGATACTTCGCGGTAAATGGGTTAGATGGGGAGGAGAAATTCATGGAGGCTGGATTGTGTTTGGAAAGTAAAGTCTGAGCCTAATTTCAGAAGAGGGAGGCTAGATACTTGATTTGTTCGTGGGGTGAAATTAAGGATTTGTTGGAACGTTTCCAAGTTATTCGGGAAGGAGACCTACACAACCAATTTTATGCCTTGACTCAGGAAGAGACCGTCATGGAATATAGAAAAATTTAAACTATTGTCGGGACGACTGTGGGCGATTTTTGAAGCAAGATTGAAGGGGAATTTCATGAAAGATTTAAAACCCGACATACGGGCAGCACTCTGAATACTAAGACTGCGGGGATTGAGAGAGATAATGGAGCTAGCACAAATTGTGGAAAATAAAAACCAGATGAGAAAGCCAACAAGAGCAACACAGACGGAGTGTCATACGGAACTACTGCAACCACTACAATGCCAAAAGTTCAAACAGTGGAAGTCCAGAGGGAGGTTGCATGGGACATGAATAATGGACAACGATCGGGAGCAACACACAAACGTCTTACAAAGACAGAATTTTGGGAGAAGTAAACCAAGAGGTTATATTTTCGTTGTGATGAGAAGTTTACCCCAGCACACCGTTGCAAAGATAAAAAATTACAAGTTCTCAAAGTGCAAGAAGAGGAAGCAAAGAATGAAGAAATAGAGACAGTGGGGGAGGGAGGAAACACTCTCACGTTAAAGACAATGTGTCGTTTGGGGAGAGAGTATCATTAAGAGGCTCCTAGCCTAAGGTAAATTTCTCTTTTGTAAGCCTAAGGGATATTTAGTCTTATATTATTATTTTTTTTAATTATTATAATTATTGTTGTTGTTGAGTATAAATATGATTGTTATATTTAGGGCTAGTTTTATGCATAACATTGAATTGTGAGTCTTAAGGCTAAGGTTTGGAAGGGATTTCCTACCTCTCAAATTTTAAAAATTGGGAGAGATCGGCTACCTCTTGAATTGTAGGTGTTTATCTTTGTATTCGTGTGAGTTGTTTGGATTATTGAAATAAGAATTTTTGTTTGCCCTAATTTCTATGAAGATTGTGTTGATTGCTACGTCAAATCATATTAACATACCACCCTTCAATTTACATATGATGATAGGAATTGAACGGTATGTATTTCAATCTTCATATTCAAAGAATTAATTTAGTGGATTGAAATTTTTCTCACTAAAAAAAGAAAAAAAAATTGCTTAAATAGGGTATTATATACATGCCACCCTTCTCCAACTTGAAAGCCCTTTAGTCCCCACAAACGAGCGACGCTCCTACTGTGATCTAAGTGTCTGTTGTGATCGAAGTGCCTCCCATCTGCGGTGCAAGAGTCTGTCGCCATAGTCGAAGGTTGGAGTGCCCATAACCTGCATCTCCTGCGATCGAAGCTTATGTCGCATGCGCTGAAGTTCGAATAGACCTTGGTGAAGTTACTCCTGTGGCTTACGCATTTGAAAGAAAAACCAAAACATTAAGGTTTATTTCCCTCGCTTGTGAACCGGATCGAGCTGGCGCTTCAA
>NEWO01000057.1:2417082-2433659 GCA_003013225.1 Phalaenopsis aphrodite | reverse complement strand
CACATTTTTTCTTTTTTCTTTTTTCCTACTTAACAATAGCTCTTTTAATGATAACATTAACATTAGTTTTATCAACAAGAAAAGTTCAATGTTATCTACATGAAACAAAGCAGATAAAACCAATGGAGACTTTAGTAAAATATTTTTTATGCTTGTCCAAATGTCAGCCATTGGTGTGATAGCCTACAGTTACTAGTCCCGAAATGACATATGTTTCCAAAACTGCATGACGGGAGTGGTTGAGATTTCATTTCCATTTTTCATAATTATTATTAAGAGATCCTTTGATTTTTATGATTGGGACTCGGTCGGTTTTAGTATAAAATTCTGCTTACAATTTTTATAATAGATCTCGAGGATTCACAGGCTTAAATGTCATCTTTTAGCAGCCAAAGCGGACCTTGTATAAGCTCTAGAGAGCTCAACTTCACCTTCAAACTCCAGATGAAACCTTTCACGAGTTAGAGGCTGCGTTAAACAATCCAACAGTATTATAAGCAAATGAAGAGCAATTCAAATCCAATCTGTAGAAAGGCAGCAGTTGATAGCTTTCTCCACAAAGAAATTCAAAGAGCCGCTATAAAGAGTCAAAAAAGATCAGACAATCGAAATAAAAGAAATAAAATAGATTACACCCCCAATATGTTTCAAGAATTTTCACTGTCTATGAAGATTATAAGGTGTGCTTCCATAGATGGTCGGTGAAGCACGAAATGATTTACATTGTACTACAAGAAAATAAGCTCAATCTATAAACTACTGCACTTCAGTGAGGCACGATTTACACGATAAAAATTATGGGGGCAAATGCTCAAGAGTTGAATACCTAAACTTGTGCTAGTTGTCATAAGCGGTAGCATTTGCACTTTTTGGTATTCCTCTCTTTCAATTAAAAGTATTCAACATTATAATAGACGTTTAGGCAAGCTCTTCATAAAGACTAAAGGTCAACAGTTGCTCTCAATCAATACCACAGGATACATCTATGCATCAGAGATGTGTGTGATATTGGGGCATTAAGCACAATTTGTGAGGTGGAGATTACCATAGTCAAGGGATGCATTATCATAGCCTGCAGAGAGATGTGATTGGTCATGGGTATCTAGATGAGCATTTGAGTGAGATAGTTACAATTGGCTTTCTCTTTTACTTGCTTCGCAAGTTGCAGAAGATGCATATGAAGGAGAACAGCTAAAATGCTGACGATGAGGATACAAACTTAGGAGTGGTAGAGGCTAAAAAATTTGCATAAATTATCAAATCAAGATTTATTAGGTATGAAACAATTGATAAATGAGCTTCAAAGCTACAAGTGATATCAATGGCGATTTGACTATTCAAGATAAAAGAATGCACATTACTCAAGTGAGTTTTGTTTTTCTTCTTTTACTTTTAACACAATAATACACCCACATGTACTAGACCTTGAACCCAAGACCCTGTGATGAGCACAAAACATAAAACCACTAAGAAAAATTTACTGCACAAAATTATATTAATCATGTGAAAGACTTTTTTTTTTTCTTTCTCTCTCTTTTCGTCTGTCTTTTCTTTTTTTGCCATACAATGATAAGCTTCCTTTGTAATAGCAAAAAACTTATAAAAATAAGAAAACGAAATAACATTTCAAGGAAATAGATGGTTTAATACCATGTCAAACCCTCAACCCTTCGTTAAACTAATAATTTTTATGAAACTAAGAATAATCAAACTCAATTATGCTAACAAACTATACTACAAATATCCTGTCAAGATTGCAAAGCCCAATAGGAATAAGCTTTCATGTCAAAGTGGTATGCTACATAGACAATAACATTAACATAATACTTTTTCCATCGGAAGCATCTTAATAAATTTTAATCTTGAGATTTGGATCATAAATTTCTTGAGAAATAACAGTTACTCTCATTGGCTTGCATTTTTACAAAACTTTGACATGTGGATATTAAAACGACTAATTTTACTAAATAATTTGTAGTGAGACAATTGATGAAATTGGATGTTATTTCTCTCTTTAAAAGGATGAATACATTGGCAATTTTTTTCTAGATACTAAAAAAATGTGGTTTTAAAATATTTCATCATACTATTCCTCTTGCCTTATTTTCGGAAACAAATTTCTTCGAACTTTTTAAAATTGATCACAATATAAGAAATCCTCAATTCAATTTAAAAAAAAAAAATTTTGGTGAAAGTCCGCCTCATCTTTTCAAGTCATTTCCAATAAAAATTGTGGTATTAAAATATTTCATCATACTATTCCTCTTGCCTTATTTTCGGACAAAAATTCTATGAACTTTTTTAAAACTGATCACAATATAAGAAATCCTCAATTTCAATAAGAAAAAAAATTTGGTGAAAGTTCGCCTCATCTTTTCAAGTCATTTCCCAAAACATAGTGACACGGGGCCTAGGGGTTGAACCAGTTGAATCCGATACAGCAAGGGGTAGGGGCTAAACCGGCTCGCCACCTCCTTTTCATTGGGCCGAATTATTTCCCCCTTCTAGTTTTTTTTCCCCACCCATGTTGTTTCTATTTATATGTCGTTTGCATTAGTAGGGTTCAGTAATTGTTATTTCTATTTCAGATTTCTGGGTGGACAGCCGTTGGCAACCACTTCTCCCTTTCTAGAGTTGTATCTCCTCAACTATTTACCCTCCACCAGCGCCCTACCTTCTCAGATTTTTCTACTGTCACCCTACAACCTGGCCAACCAGTTGCTACTGCCGCTGTCGCCATATCTCCTTACCTCTCCCTGCCATTCACTCCACCTGACCTCCAGACCTACAGCTGCCCACATCTGCCCTTTCCTACTTCCCATACCAGCAACTTTCCCTACCGTAATTTCCTCATCAGCAATCTTCTCTGTCATAACTTCCCACAACCCTATTGCACCGTAATCCCATCACGCTACCTGCTCTTGCTGAAATAGTGTCTCACCTACCCTTGCTGATATCACAATCCCCTCCCCCCCACCCCATAGTAGTCGCCAGTCCCACCAAAATCCCCAGCTAGCTATCGCCAACATTCATCTCTGTCTCCATGTTGCTGCAGCCACCCCAGTCCCGACTTTCAGCTACTACCAACCCTTTACGTCTAACCCTTCAATGCCAACAGCAACTCCCAAAGGCGCCCTACTTGTCGACCAGCCGTCATCCACCAACTTCGTCCTCGCCCAGAGAGTCTTTTTAGGTTTTTTATTGTTATTTTCTAATTGTTGAGAGTCTTCGTTTGTAACCCTATTAAATTTCAGAAAAAATATTTCTATTTTTATTGGGGTTTGGGTTAACTCTATTATCATTTGGTAACAGAGTTAACCTAACTCTAATTCTATCCTTTGATTTCATAGCATATGCCCTCACCCACGCCACCTCAATCAAAAATTTTTTCCTAGTCCAAAATCTTTAGCCACATTTTGACCTAAACATAATTCTCCTTTGCTGATTTTCAAAATCAGCAGCCCCAAATCTATTCTTGACACCATCGATTAGTCGTGACACCCTCTTTCACCTCTCAACCCTAAACCCTAGCCATGTCAAGTGCAAGATATATGTCCGGGCCTTCCTGGGAGGAGTCAGGGAGAGAGATTAGCCGACTTTTGTGATGGCTTACGAGCATTAAATATAAAATCCAAAGGGAGGTTATCCTCAACCGTGATCTAGGGAGTTGCAGAGGAGGACGAGAGAATCTGAAGATGAAGCAGAAGAGAGCGCTAGCTCCTACCAGCTTACAATAGACAAAGGATGCAAAATTTAGTTTCAGAAGTGGAGAGACCACATCAACGAGCAACTCTCATATCTTATAAGCAGAGTTCAAATTTTAAATCTTATAGTCATAGTACACCCAGATAACATCCAGAATTACTCCATCAGAGGACAAACTCATTCAGAATGGAAAACATATGAAACGAATTTGCTTCCCTAAATCTATTATGGACAGAAAGTGTTGTAAATGCTACAAATTTGGGCATGTTGAATTAGGGGAACGATCTGTTTCACAGAGCAGGGCATTCTTGAAAAATTGTGTAAGGACAGTATATATTGAAGAAGGTGAGGACACAAAGAAGGAGGCCCCTCTTCTAGTCGAGAAGGTCAAGATGCATTTACTAAGTTGAGCCTATGGGAGAGACTCCAACCGACTTGATGATAAGCTGCCAGTGCAATTATGAGTTTGAGGAACCGACATCTAAAACAGGGCTACCACAAATAAAAGAAATGTAGATATTTCAAATTTATAGTCCTCTTCCTAAGTTGCCCCAACAGAGGGATGTCCATCATGTTTAAGGAGGAGCCATTTTGTGTCATCTCTGGACTTTATGAAACATACTTCAAATGTTAGATTCAACTCAGCAGAGTACCCATCAACAGATGCCCAAACAGAAGGGATGAACCCCAGCCTTAAAATTTATCTTGAGAGCTTGAGGGGCAAGAAAATTCTTCAATGGGATCCAAATCCTGTCACTAAAGATGTCTCTCATGAGTGTTTGCTAGTGAGAGAGGCATAGCCCGCCACGAAATTCATCTTAGAATTCATTTCTCCTCGCTTACTTGTTCATCATCTACATATCGATGCATACGAGAAGTGAAAGGATAAGGTTTCAAGGTTAAGGGCTCGAAAGTTACATTGTAAGAACTCATTTTCACATATAGCTCCCGCTCAGGATGTGTCAAAAGAGAACGGATACATATTCTACTAGAATGCATTGTGGAATGACAATGCAGACAAGATCAACCTGCCAGGAGGAACCGGAAGCTTCGACGAATGAGATAAAGAATCCCCAACCGCGAGAGACGAATGATACCTGAGTTCAACCAAAACCACAATAAAAAAAGAAATATTATTTTTGAAATTTAATAGGGTTACAAACATAGACTTGACAATTGGAGAATAACAACACAACCTAAAAAGACACCCTAGGAGAGGACAAAGATGGTGAATGGCAGCAAGTCAACAGGTCGAGTGCCTTGGGGAGTTGTTCTCACAGAAGGTTTAAACGTGGGGGTTTGCAACAGCTGGAAGTCAGGACTAGGGTGTCTACAGCCACTACGGGGAGGGGGGAAAGGATTGTGATATCAGCATGCTAGGTGAGACAATATTTCAACAAGAGCAGGTGGTGTTATGGGATTATAGTGCAGTAAGGTTGTGGAAGTTACAACAGAGAAGATGGTTGATTGTACGGAAAGCATGCAAGCGTAGAGAGGGCAGCCGAAAGTCTAGAGTGAAGGTGGAGCGAATGGCATGTTAAAATAAGAAAATATGACGGCAGCAGGTTGGTCGGTTGTAGGATGACGGCAAGGAAATTGGGGAAGTTAAAGCGTTGGTAGAGGGTAGAATAGGGATAAAAACCACCTCGGAGCGAGATACAGCCAAAGCATCACTCGTCCTCGAATACAGCCTTAGAAAGAGATAAGGGGACGACGGCGACTGTCCACCCAGATATCTAAAAACATAAATGACAAAAATTGAACCCTAAAACTACAAACAACATAAAAATAGAAGCGGGATACGCGGGAAACAAAAATAGGTCCCGCCCAATGAAAAGGAGGCAAGCCAATTTAGCCCCTACCCCTTGCTAAACCGGATTAAATTGGTTCAGCCCCTAGCCCCCACGTCATATGGTGTTATGTTCAAATTTTCTACAATGTATAATAGTTGATGCTCCTGCTCCCACAATCCTTGGTGATAATTGTCTCATCATTTGCTGATATTACTAACGAAAATGATCCGCAAATCATTAAAACACATTGAACTCTTCTCACTCATGAAAAAAATGATGGTTATCTATCAGATTTCAATTCTTATTAGAGCTTTTAGATTGTTGACTCTTGGATGGACAAAGGATTTCATACTCTTCATAATCAGAAAAATAATCTTATTTGTATCTTTTAGGTGCCTTCATCTAATTTTATGACAATGATTTCTAGTATTTTTTATCTTAAAACTCTTCATCTTAAAATTGAAAATTAAAAATTGATGTTGAGTACTTAAATTTTCACATGGAATGGCCATATAATCTTTACATTATCGACAATGTCTTCTTTTCACAAGAAAATAATCAATGTTTTATTAGATCAATTCTTATAGTTAATAACATGCTCATCTCTTTTCTTCAATAAAGTATTAGGAAGAACAAAATTATATGCTAAAGCAAAATCTAATATAGTTCTATCTTTTTCATTAATCACTTCAGAATTATATAGCCACTATGAATATTTCTAAATCGTCTCTCACTCTACTAACATGACAATTTAAATCTCCAACAATATTTTTTTCCACAAGAAGTATCATTTATATTAATTCTTCTAAGTCGTTCCAGAATTTTTCTTTAGAGCTTATATCTAAAGCTACTTGAGAAGCATAAGCACTTATAACATTAAAAATTTTAGCATCAACAACAATCTTAAGAGCTATAATTTCATCTCCAATTCTAATAATATTTATAGCATTATCTTTCAAACTCTTATATATAATTACACCTACACCATTTCTAGAGTGACTCCTACTTGAATCCCAAAGTTTAAAACATAAACTATCAATCTCTTTAACATTTTCTCCAACCCATTTAATTTCTTGAACAAATAAGATATTTATCGTCCTATGAACCATAATATCAACTAATTTCGTTAATTTACCTGTGAGAGTGTCTATATTCCAATTTCATATCCTAATATTAGTTTCATGGACTAACTTTTTTACCTGCATCTGTCTGTAATGTAGGAACTCTTGCTTATTTGATACCACCCGGGTGCCGGTGTAGCAGCTCATGCACACTTCTCACTGTATTCAGGTTATACAATATTTTGCATCCAATGAATGCCCTAATATTTAAAATATTCATGTCATAATTTCTCGATAAATTTTACGTTGGTTGTCGACTACCTAACGCAACCCTCCACTTTTCACATCTGGGGCTTGCGACCCGACAATAGCAACATTAAAAAGAAATTTCAATATAAAATGCATAATTTTCACTACTCTCAATTGAAGAAATAACAAAATGAAATATATTATCACAAAAAAATCATAACAATAAGATATATTTTGCTAATAAGACTTGATGCAATTGCCATCATCAAAATAATGTAATAAAATATGACAACATAATCATCACTACTATCAGTTAACACATTCAATAATATGATCATCATTATTATTATCTTCATTACCCTTTTCAATGACACAATCACATTCATCAGGGAAAAACACAGCTTCTATGCATGCCTCCTTAAGAGAAAAATTAGCAGCTTTAAGAATTTGAATATCATCCCCATTACAGTAAATATATCTCAACATATAGGCCCGTAATTTTCACTACTCTCAATTGAAGAAATAACAAAATGAAATATATTATCACAAAAAAATCATAACGATAAGATATATTTTGCTAATAAGACTTGATGCAATTGCCATCATCAAAATAATGTAATAAAATATGACAACATAATCATCACTACTATCAGTTAACACATTCAATAATATGATCATCATTATTATTATCTTCATTACCCTTTTCAATGACACAATCACATTCATCAGGGAAAAACACAGCTTCTATGCATGCCTCCTTCAGAGAAAAATTAGCAGCTTTAAGAATTTGAATATCATCCCCATTACAGTAAATATATCTCAACATATAGGCCCGTAATTTTGTCTTCATTTGAGTATATTATGGGCTCTACATAAAAGATGAAGATTATCATGCACAAATACTAAAATCTTCAAGCCATCAGAGACCCCATCATCAAAACAGCAAGCTTAAACTCCATTCCTTAATTAAATTCCACTTGGAAACTTATAAGTGGTCAAGCTCTAACTACCTAAGACCACATTCTCGATCTTGCCAGCTCAGCAATCACCTTAGCGCGTCAATTATTGGTGACCAGCTCTAGCATGCCTATAAATACCCCCA
This sequence comes from Phalaenopsis aphrodite, assembly GCA_003013225.1. NCBI lineage: Eukaryota > Viridiplantae > Streptophyta > Magnoliopsida > Asparagales > Orchidaceae > Phalaenopsis > Phalaenopsis aphrodite. Next base: position 2,425,749 of record NEWO01000057.1, on the reverse strand, counting down.
ACTCCCTCCAATTTACTCAAATTCTAAAGTTTGAATTCCCATTTTCCCACGTATTGCCCCATGCTTGCTGCCTTCTCCGTTGTTCTCTGCTGAACCTTCCCCAATTCCTTAAACCACTCCATTACCTGATGTTCCCACTGCCCCTCTCCCCAGTCGAACCAAAACAACTCCCATTTCTTCAATCCATTGCTCAATCCGCCACCTGAAGTGTTCAAAGGCTTCAAAGAACCTTACAAATAATTCCAACATTGAATTCCCTTGAAAGTTAAATTTTAAAAACATGAAGAACTGGCTCCATATATTATCCACCAAGCATTTCATCCATAATGCCTTTAGAAACAATGAAATTGTGATCAACAAAAGCACAACTGAATTTAAAGAAATTGACAGACTCCAAACTAATCATTGAAAAAAAATCAACTTTAGGCATTTATTTCTCTGATTTGATATCAATGGAGCAGCGTGAATTAGAGCTTAACTTCACCAAAAGTGGTTGCAAAATTTAATTAAAAAATGCACCTAGCAAGTAATATTATTAATTTAAAAATAGGGTCAACTAAAAGCAAAATAAAATAAAATCTTATATTGGATTGAATGAATGCGATAACCCAAAAAAAAAGAGAAATTGCTTTTAATCCATCTATATACAAGAATGTCATATATAATCCTATAAAAAATGAACTTTTCATTGTATTTTTTCCATTATGTCGATAAAGAATTTATTTCACTTTCTCTATAGTAGAATCTCACGTATCATTGACAAGGTATAGAAAAACTTATCTATATTAGCCACTCTCAACAGCATCTATCAGCTCTGTAAAAGTAATAATGTAATATATCTTATCACTTCATACATCATCCAATATTTTTTCCTACACAAACTTTATTTATTTATATCATCTACATGATAAATATTCCACGTGTCACCAATTACCATAATATACAACTTTTTGTTTTATTACTTTCAATCACCTAAGTATGACTATCATTGATGCAAAACGATCGAATAATAATAAATATGATTATTCTCATAAACTCATTAGCCATTGACAATCTCATATAGTGATTAATAATAAAAGACTTTATAAAGTTGGTATCTCCAAAAATATCATTTATCCAAGTGCATTATTGATAAGTGACCTTATTTCCATCGATATTCTTCAAAACGCATAGTTTTTTAAGCAAGATTCAATGTTTGAAAAGCATAAGGAGTCCCAAATGTGACAATATTTAGTCTTAATTAGTGCTCCAGCAGCTTGCTCAAAGGCGCATTATCGGTGATTACTTAAACTCATTTATCTACACCTATACTCACAATTACTTCTTTGATTACAATAGTAATATATAACTTATACTCTCTTTCAGAGTAAATGGACTTTATAAATATAGGCTTTAATACTATGATGCTAATGAAATTGATAAGAGCAATTTTTTGTCTTTCTATCTACCCGTCACAAACAATGGTCAACCACTTATCATTTAAAGTCTTTTACGAGCTCAAATATTTTTCAATATTTATTATTTCCTTTTGAAGTAAAATTGTTCTTGAAAGATTATAAACATGAAGAATATATGAAGTGATTGTGCAATTAGCTACATGACAAAGGTGCATTATCGGTGATTACTTAAACCCATTTATCTATGTCTATACTCATAATTACTTCTTTGATTACAATAACAACATATAACTTATACTCTCTTTCAGAGTAAATGGGCCTTATAAATATAGGCTCAAATTCTAATGCTAATGAAATTGATAAAAGCAATTTTTGTGCTTCTATCCAGCCATCACAAACTATGGTTAACTCACTTATCATTTCAAGTCTTTTACGAGCTCAAATATTTTTCAATAATTTCATTTTGAAGCAAAATTGTTCTTAATAGATTATAACCATGAAGAATATAACCAGTCATTGTGTTATTAGCTACATATGAGAAAGCATTAATAAAATATGATTTTATTTTTTTTGCCAAACAGAATAGAATAGTTGCCGAGTAAATTTTGAAACAATTTCGCATGTAAACGATTTATAGCTTGAAATAGAATAGAGTATGTCACTTTTCTGATGTTCATAATCTTTTATTATAAACAGATGTTCACTTGACAGCAAGCAATAAAAGATATTGGAACCACTTTTCCTAGAAGAAAAGATAGAACTTCTTAAATGCTACCAAGCTTCTTTTTTTGCTTAGTAACAGCATCTAGTTTTTGTGCTTCTTAAATTTGTGTCCAAGTACTTTGGGGCATGATCGAATGCTTGCCCAAAATTGTCAGACCAAGTGAGCGACTAGAATAGGTTCCCTTGAACCTTTCATGACAAAAATGACAATGAAATTATGCATTGCCTCCTGCTCTGATCGGACCTAATTTCTCCAATTTGATAATATACACTCATAAGAATCTGCTCTCCTCCTTTATGGGATTATTACAAACCAAATTAAAGCCCCTCTAAGAAGTCATTATCCTATAAAATAATTTTCAAAATAACTTAAGAATATTTATAATCTATATATTATCATGTAAAGAAAATTAAATTTCAACAAAACATTTAAGTCTTGACAAATAAACACACATAAAAATCTTCTCTAATCCTTCAAGGGATTATTGCAAACCAAATTAAAACCCCACTACAAAGCCATTATCCTACAAAATATTTTTTAAAGAATTTAAGAATAAATATTTCCATGTAAGCAAAATTAAATTTCAATAAAATATTAAGTTCAGACTTCAAGATAAAACCTATGGTGTTTCTTAGTTGAATTAAATTTTCTAATGCACAATTCACTATAATAAATTTTAAATGCCATTAAAATTTCCAAATTCCTCTTCGATTTGTGATACATACATACATACATACATACATATATATATATATATATGCATATGTAAGATACTAAAATAAAAAACCTAACAGTGTCGAAATACACAGTATCAGGTAGCTACAAAGTGACCCAATTTGGTATTGTCTCTGCCTCTAGTTCTAGAGTAGGAGCAAGCTAATAAGTTGGTAAGATGATTGTCATTGTCAGTACTAACCAATGTATCATCCAATATGTTCCCGAGCTGGAGCCGACCTCCATTATTTTTCTTCCTCCTAGAAAAGAACTGTCATTTCTCTTCCAAAGAATCAGTCTAATGGGGGTAGAACTGAAGCAGAAGGATTACCAACCGTATTACCCACAACAGGTTCTAGTAAATGTGAAGTAAGAGTTACCTCTACACCGTATACTACCTAAAGAAGTGGAGCAATGAGGCTCTTCTGATTATCAGTCTGAACACTATCATTTGTAGGTAATAGTTCATCAGTATTATTTTTTATGGGGTTTGAAGGTATCAGCATCACATCACATCAGTAACAGTAACATCAGTGTCATGGGGGGTTCCTCAGGGGCAATAGACACCTCTTGTCTGGTAATATCCTCCTCGGGTGGAACTAAAATGTTCAGAGCAGTGGGGTTAGACCCATCCTTATTCACTTGAACCTTAGATTTCAAATTTAGATAAAAATTATGGCATTTATCAAGGACATGACCAAGCATCTTACAGTGGGTACAATATGGGGGTTTGTGCTCCAGGACGATTTATTGCCAATAACCATTATGGGTTGTGCCCAGCCAGACTTCAGTAACATCAGATAAAGTAATATCCTTTCCACAATATTTTGGCCACTGAGGGTCTGGTTAGGTTGAAAGTAGGCAGATCGAGGTTTCAAAGGATCCCCAAAGATGGTCCCAATAGAGTAGAGAACCTGATAGTGAAAAAAATACAACTTGAGACCAGGTAAACTAAACCATGCTGGTACAGTGGAAGTTTCATAATTTTAGTCAAAATCAGGAGACCACTTGAGTAGCTTCTTAGGTTTACCAGCAATGTTAAGATATTTTTTGGAGAAAATCCGAGTGTAGTCTTTAGGCACGGTTAACTGAATCAGAACATGTCTCTCATCCATGAGCCCCACTTTCCACTTTCCTGTAAATTTGAGGTCATCAAAATTTTTCCTGATAACCTCCATAGGTGGGTGTCCCTACTGAAATTTCTCAATGAGAGCAAATTTGAATTTGTCAGTCAGGGTTGAAATTTCTGACTTTGAGAAAAAGAGTGTTGTTTTTTCACTTTTCTTGTTTGTATTCTTAATAAAGGAGCAGTCACCAGTATCATCACGATTATCCTTATAACTTGATGGGAACACAACCACCGTCTCTCCCTGAGGATTACCCACAACGTGGGCAAAGGAGGTTTTGTTAAGTTCACCCGAAGAAGAAAGAAGCTCCATCGAGAAGCCCTGCAAATCAAGCAGAGGGTCGAAGAGGTCGGTGCGCTGTGCAGAAGACAGCAAACAGCAGACAGGAACCGCATATGAGCTCGACAGAGTCGAAACCTCAGTTCGACAAAGCCGCGCAAGAGAACCGCGGCGATACGCCCTGCAGAAAGTCGCAGGCGTCAAACAGAAAGCCGCAGATGCAAACTGTCGGGCACAGACGCAACCGCTATGATGTGAACTGTAGGGCACAGACGCGAACGGCTTTATTCTCTTTCCTTTTCTTCTTCGGCGCTCGGCTAGGGCATGTGACTCCTTTCTACGGCCCATATATATTTTTATATATATATATATATATATCCATTATAAAAGACCAAACATTGAAATAATAAGTCCATGACTAATTAAGATGATTGCTTATTTAAATACATGCTCTAAGGTTTATAATCAAGTGATTATATTAACTAAATCACCTATACATTTTCAAAAAGTTAAATTATTCAATTACCACTTACAAGGAAGTGCTTGGAGCTTCAACCATTAAATTGCAGGCTTCGGTTAAGAACTTAAGACTTCAACTTCAAAAGCTTCGACTGAGGACTTAATAAGTCCATCATGGCTAATTAAGATGATCGCTTATTTAAATACATGCTCTAAGGTTTATAATCAAGTGATTATATTAACTAAATCACTTCTACATTTTCAAAAAGTTAAATTATTCAATTACCACTTACAAGGAGGTGCTTGCAGTTTTAACCGTTAACATGCAGGCTTCGGTTAAGAACTTAAGACTTCAATTTCAAAAGCTTCAATTGAGGACTAGCGGCTTCAATTCCTAGCTTCGACAACAACAATGCTTGATTGAGGCATTCAACGTCAACTTTAATAATGAGTTATAGCCTTGTCTTCGATGAACAAAAAGAGTGCCTCAACGCAGGGCAACAACTACTTCGAGTCTTGCTCAGGCTTTGGCAACAGGAACGTTTTTGGTCCAGCTTTCGACCGCAATAAAGATTTATGGCTTCAACTTGAGCTTCGATGAATAAGAAGAGTGCTTCAACTCCTGTTCAAGTTTCGGCACTGAGAATGCTCTAAGTAAGGGCTTGCAGCTTGCAATGCGCTACTATAGCTTTAACTTAGGCAAACGACAGGGAAAAGCATCAACATAAGGTTAAGGTCAAAGGGAGGCGTTTTAATTAATAGGCACAAGTTAGGGCTATCAATATTATATGCGGCCTTATAAATTTCACTACCGGTCATATGCTTTTTTTCCAAAAATGTGTCAGCCTCGTTACACAGACATGTCAGAGTTCAAAAAATATTTTGACATTTTATGTACTGTCAAACACATGCCAAAGCATATTAGATCAGTCTCTGTTTCTAACATAAAAACGGCGCATATTTGGAAGTGCAGTGCTCCACCAAAGGTGACCCAAGTAAAATCTTTGTAACTTTTCTATCATGTTTTTCTTGTTGCTCTGGTATTTCTTTGAGAAATTCCCTTCATTAGTTCTTTTCATTGATTAGTTAATAATGATATTCTCTGCTAAAAAGATCATCAAGGCACTGTATATATAATGGAAAAGAGGTAACTGTTGAGAATTTTAATAAAACAACCCACAGATCTCAAGAAGTTGCTGATTCTGTCACAAAATAGAGTAAGAGAGCAAGGATAACTCACATTACAATGTTGCTCATACTCACAAAGCCCGTATGCCACTGTTTACTCATGCCATGGCTTCCAGTCATTTACGTTTCAAGATCAGTTATATTATCTTCATGGTTAAATTCATGCATTTGGGCCTCACAAGCATTTTGATTATAGCCGTGGTTATTTTAAATAATTCTTATTGAGTGTAATTTTTTAATATTGAGGACCGTCGCATATAAACAGGAAAGGATGATTAAGTGTGAAGAAAAACTTCTCTCGACATGGATGTTAAATTATCTCATGCCAAATATGAAGCTTGATGAATTGCCACCAAAATCTGCCTTGTCAATGGTATTCTTTCTATTATTCCCTTTTTTTTTTTTTAAATTCCATCTTTTCCTCTATTTTCCTTCTCTATTTATACAGAGTTATTATCCTCCTACCACATTTTTCTACATCTAACAGTCATGTTCAATAACAAGACAACATCCAAAACTTCCACATTAGTATTTTGCAGTACAAGAAGAATTTCAAATATCTCATAACAAAAAAAAGAAACCGAATCAAGATTTTTCACTAGTAAATAGTCATGATGTAAATGGTGTGACACTTCTATCTTATAAAGGAGTTCAAGTAAGGAATGTTCTATAACTTGGAGAAAACTTCATGAACCCAAATCGAGCTAGAAGAGCATTTGAGCGGATCCAAAAAAACTACATATGAAACTTTCGCTGCACCGCAAATGACGAGAAAAATTGAGGTATGCAAATATAGAATTCTTCCAACATGTTTTTTTTTTGCATCTTCGGCTTCTACCATACTGCCATCAAACATGTAATAAAATTTCAAGGAAATCACCTAATCAATAAATGAAATGTGCAACAGCGACTTGGCTACTGATGCAAGCTTGAAAAGACGTGGTGATAAACAATTGTACCCACAGAACGGCAAGAATTATGGAAAAAGTAATTCAACCTCAACAAGACTTCATGGGTGACTGCATGGAATCAAATCTCTTGTTTATAGAAAATAAGTGATGTGAAGGTTCATGAGTATACCAGTTTGGGTATAAATAATAGACTAATTTGATTGTGCTTAAATCCAGCATGGACCGGGTAATCCCAAAACTACTCGTACTTTATTGCAGAACAAAAAACCCATTATTTCAGCTTCCGAAAACAGTTTTACATGCAAGTCTTTAAAAAGCCGTTCAACCTTACCAAAGCTATAAAGCGCCTGATAAAAAGTGAAATCCAAACCACATCAAAAGGCAGGATTATAAAAATTGCTTGTAAATCAATAACTAGAACAAAAAGAGTATAATGAAAAAAAGAACATGTAGAAAAAACCTTCGCAAATACGCAAAGAAGCTCTTCATGAGACAAAATAGCTGCCTTGCGATACATACGATACAGCTCTGCTCCAAATCTACCATGAGGTAGCCAATCAGCAGGAGCGAAATTGACAGCCTCAGCACAATTTAAGCCTAGGAAGGCAAACAATATTCTATGTATTTAAAAATGCAGACAATCATATCGCATGTCACCTAAAATTTAAAATTTTAAGCATACAAACTCACCAAAATTAAAACCCCCATGGAAAGACTTAGGAAAAGTAATGACAAAATTTCCAGGCTCCTGGTAAAAAAGACACAATAAACAAAAGAAATTAAACAGGATAGGCCACCCAAGTAAAATAAGCATGACATTACAAGTCAGATACACCAGATCAAAAATATTGAAGGTCTAAAAATTGCTACAATCTTGCATGTTCAAGATTCATGAATTCCAGACTGATTGTGAAGATGTAGATGTATAATAATGTATACTGAAGACCTAAACAAAATCCATGTTTCAAAATATGGAAGATGGATATAAAATATGCTTATACAAAAGGTATTAACACATTATCTAACTTTCAAAAAAATTTATCAAAAAACCTCAGGAGGATTTTTTTATTCAATTTTGTGACTTGAACAGTGTGTTGGACCTGTAGTGGTAATATATAAATGACTTAATATCCACGTTTTGATGTAGGAAAGCAGTGGTAATGCCTTTTGTACAAACATTTGTTATATACAAATTCCATATTTTGACATACGGACTTGTTTAGATTCGACAGACATTATATCTCTGCAAAGTTAAACTCCAGAATAGTCTCTCAACTACTTACTTGTATGTAGCCAATTCAAACCCCTGGCATCAAATTTCTCCAATTTAGTCCCTCAACTATACAATATTGATCATAAATGATCTCTTGGGGGTAAATTGGGATCAATTTTTTTATTGTCAAGAACCAAAAATGGAACAACTTTGTAACAAAATTTTCATGAAGGACCAGTTTACATAAATTTTGGAGATTCTACGAATTAAATTAGATAAATGTGATACTAAGAGATTAATTGATCAAACCTCAATAATCGAGGCACTATATTGCAAATTAATCTAATGAATATGTGATACAATATACTAATAATATAAACAGTAATATTTAGCAGACACTATAAGAGAAGTAAGTGTGAAGAAAGTCCTGCTTGAATCCTGTCAGCTATTTAGTTATAACATCCTCAGAAATTCCTTCCCATAATCAACAAGATTGTCTTGTAACTCATTTATTTCAAGCATCTCGAAGTTGAAATTAGATAAATGTGATACCTAGAGATTAATTGATCACACCTCAATAATCGAGGCACTATATTGTGAATTAATCTAATTAATATATGATACAATATACTAATAATATAAACAGTAATATTTA
>NEWO01000057.1:2400131-2416687 GCA_003013225.1 Phalaenopsis aphrodite | reverse complement strand
TTTATTTCAAGCATCTCGAAGTTGAAAACATATCAAGCAAAGTCAAATCATGTGCAAAATGACTAAACATAAGAAAAATATAAATCCAAGTCTAACATAGTTCGTTTGAAATAAGATTGTCATCATTCCTAAGACTTCCGTACTTTATTTTCATAAAATCAGTTCCCCTCTTTATGAGCCACTGACGAATCCTTTCACTTGAAAAGCAGCTGTCTTTAGGGGCCACCAACGGATTCATTGAATTTCAAGGGACTAGAAATTGGTTGTAAGAATTAGATGAATAACTATGGCTTGGGTTACTATTGAATCAATCCCAACTACTTTTATAAAGAAGTGGTCATTTCATGCTGCAGAATGCATTGAAAGCTTGGCACAAAGTATCAAAAAGCATCTAACAAAAGCACTTAAAACTAATTTGAAAAAATAAAGGAAAACGTAGCAATTCAAGTTATAAACTCATCTCTTAAGTATGAATTTACTGTACAAGTACGTTGTTTTTTTAACTAACCTGCATGACACTGTAAACCGGAATACCATTATCACGCAGGACAGATGGATTGAGCATAGTCACAAGTTGGAAGAGCAGATCAGGTTGTGCATCAAATAGATCGGGCAGAGTATTCCTCATGACCTGTGGCATGATTAAATTAAAAAAATTAGTTGCAAGTTATGAAATGTTTTGTGCAGGTAACCAGCAACTATGCGAAAAATCTCCATCCAAAACAGTTACATCTACATGAAAAGTTTAACTACGCATGGGAGAAATAGCAAAGCAAGTGATGTGACATATTTAAGGATCCTGATTTCTAGTAAGTACCTGTTCAAATGCAGAAGCTTCTCTACCAGGCACACCATACCAACACTTTGGATCCCCCCTGAAAAAACATGATGGCCAAATCAAAACAATTACTGAATTATAGGAGAGGCAACCATTGCTAAGCACATACACAATATCTGAATAAAAATGTATAATTTAACAGTTATCAGCCATTTTTCAATTATTATGGCCAGCTTCACCACTCTTCTTATTAACCAAATTTATTATTGATAAAAGCAGCAAAGATTAAGGATGTTATTGATGGCATGGAGAATGACAAAGCTGTTGGTCCGGATGGTTTCACGGTGGAATTCTATAAGAATAGTTGGGATATTATCATCCTGAACTTGTTGAGGTCATTCATAATTTCTTTTATGGTAATGATTTACCCAGACATTTTAACATTGTTCTGGTTATTAAGGATAATGGTAAGAATTCTTGAAATGATTTTAGACCTATCAGCATTAATATTGTTATGTCTAAGATTATTTCTAAGATTATGGATAAGAGAATTCAACCTATTTTAAATTGCATTATTTCTTTAAATTAGATTGTTTTTCGTAAAGAAATGCAGATTGGGGACAATGCTCTCACTGTATTATTGACCTCATTTTGAGGTCATTACTCTTTTTCTTAGGATCCTAGGATCTAGCTCTAGAGATTCCTATTGGCTATCTTAGAAAACTAGTATTAAAATCCATCCCCTTAGAAATTTCAGTCACCTCCTATTTCTCTTGTGACGTCCCACATTTATGATCTCAAAACCATCGTCGTATGGTCCAGTGGTTAAGGACTATCATGTGGAGACTTGGAGAGAAGTTTCCAATAGGATCTCAAGCCCTAGGAAAACTTCTTCAGGACTTTATCATCACACACACACACACACAATGCATAAAGTTCACTAAGTTGCACAATATCGGACTAAAATTGAGCCTAAATGATGGGTGAAAATGTGAAACTTCTCCGAACGACCTCCGACAAAAAAGTGGACTGCGCCAACGCGTCCTGGACACCAATTTTAGCAAGAAAAGACACTCATATTGTCATAATTCCGCACACGAATAAATTGCATGCAAATCAATGAATTCGTCCGAACGACACCGGACGATGAAACAAGTCAGCGCGTCCGGAACGCCAAAATTCCCTAAAAAAGACATTCAATTTTCTACAATCTGACGCACAAATGAAAATGCATAAATCAAACTTTATTTCTGTAATATTAAATATTTTATATTTATATTCCTAATTATAATAATATTAATATCCCTAAGCCCTATTTGACCCTTACCAACACGCGGCTTTCCTCCAGTCGCACGATTCTTTTTCCTGCCTCAACCAACAGCCGCTCGAGCGTGCCCTAGCTCCCGCGATCGGCCGCACCCGAGCCAATTGATCGAGGTCATGATCGTCGAGCCCGTTTTCCTCTCCCGCATCTCCTCGGTCACACGCGGCATTCCTTTTCCCCCACACGCGGCATTCCTCTGTCATTCGCGCACGCGGCTCGCCTCCTCGAGCTCCGGACGACCGAGCGGCTCGCTAGTTGATGTCTGCCACGTGTCTGACCCTTCCTCTGCCCTAGGCTGCATTTCCGCCTCCCTAAATGCTTTTTCTCTTCGCCTTTTACCTGATTCGGCCACATTTCCACTGGTAGGTGAAGGTGAGTTCTCTCCTTTCTTTGCTATAAAAACCCCACCTTGGGGAGGTCTAAGGTTGGCCGAAAATTGAAAAGGAGAGTGGAGGTGCTGCCAAAATCTTGTCTTGTGTAGATTTCTTGTTCAGTCGCTCGGTATTCCTTCTGGGCTGCTCGGTATTCTTGATTGTTGGCTCGATATTCTTGTTTGGTTGTGTGTTTGACTACCGAGGTGGGCCGAAATTTTGAGAAGAGGAGGAGGTGCTGCCAAAATCTTTCTTCTTGGATTGGTTCTTCCCTAAATTGCTTGGTGGTTGGTTTTCTCTGTTTCTTTGGAAAAAAAAAGTGAGGTGCCTTCTTCCTTTTCTCCTTGCTCTTATTCCCCCTTATTTGCACCATTCCATTGGCCATAAATAATAATAATAATAATAATAAGAGTAGGAAGGAATGTTCATAATGTTTCACTAGCTCTGTTTGTGATGTTTAATTACATACTTCTTGATCCATGAAAAATCTGAAGAAAAAAAAAAAATGTGAAGGGCTTGGTTTCTCTTGTGAAAATCCGTGCAGCATATGATCACTATATAAAATGTTGGGATATTTTTTTTATTTTATCCTTGCACTTAGACCATCAGCTGGAGAAAGAAATAATCATACACTTGCTATGTTTATGCATCTGCCACCTTACTTAAAGCTTGGCGTTGCTCATGTACATCATACTAGCTTGAGATGGACAAAAATCTGAGAGGGTTTTATTTGTTATTTGCAAAGGGTGGAAGGTTTTAGTGCTTTGCTCATAAAATCTGAAAGCGTCGTTACCTTATTTGCAAAGGTTGGAAGCCTTGATGCTTATGTCTTGCAAAATCTGAAATGTTAGGTGGCCTATTTGTGAAAATCTGAAACTTTGGGTGGCTAATTTGTGAAAATCTGACATTTTTGGGTAGCCTATTTGTCAAAATCTGAAAAATTAGGTGTTTTATTTTTGCAAAAATCTGAAATGTTTTATGTGCAAAAGTGGCAAAGAGTGGAAAGTTTTAGATGACCTATTTGTAAAAAAATCTGAGGCATTGGGTATGGGGAAAATTATTTATGCAGCTTGTCAAACAACTATATGCATCTGCAGCATTCCTTTTCAGTAAGCATGCCCCTTTATTCTTCTGCATTTACATATCTAACACCTAAACTTACATTCGTTCATGTATGCTAGCCCTTATATGATAAAGTTGGTGTTAAACCCATAAATGCATAGGAACTTAAATGCCGAGTATCTAAATTTATACTTGAGAATGAGGAATCATAAAGGCATAGAATTGTTGTGTTTAAATGTGTTTAATTTCCTTTCATATAATGATGAAATAGGGTATGCGTTGTATACTTGAATCCAGGAAATACTTATACCTATGCAATACTTGAGTCAAATGTGCACACATTTAGGATTCTTGAAAGGCAGGTTTGGGTCATGTTTTTGGTGATTTATGGTTTTTGTTTTTTTTTTTTTGGCTTGTTTTGATGATTTCTTTGTTGGTTAATTGGATGGAATTGGTGGTTTTTTGGGCTGCGGTTTTATCCTAGTTTTGAAAGGTTTAGCTGCAGGTTTTTGGTCTGTTTTATGGGTTGAAATGGCTGTAATTTTGAAAGGCTTTTAAATGCATCTTTTGACGATGTCTTGGTAAAGTTTAGGGCTGCGATTCGGACCAGTTTTGGCAAGCTTTTGGGCTGTAGTTTAGCCCTGTTTTGGCACTAATTCGGGCTGATGTTATGCCCTCTCTTTAGTGATGTTTGCGCCACATTTTGATGCTTTATTTGTTAAAGTTTAAGTTGCGTTTTAAGGCTTTTTATACACTGATTTGGACACATTAAGTGCTGATTTTTGGAAGCTTTCACGTACCTTTGGAGGACGATTTCATCATTGTTTTTTTGAAAGAATTTAAACGTTTTTTAGGCCAATTTACTTGCAATTTTACCCCTTTACTTCGTTGATTTCTTTTTAGAAGTAGGTCGGCCTCTTTCTCTATTAATTTGACTTTATTTTCTTTTTTATTACCAACGGTTAAGTTAAAAATGAGAATTTACAATTTACTTATTTTCAGGAATGATATACGGCCTTAAAAAAAATAAAAAGTAAGGGGAGGGAATTAAAAAAAATGTTACTTAGTCTGTTGAGATGATTGAAACCTAAAGGGGAAATAGGGTAGTCAATCATTCACTATTTCTTTCACATAAGAAGGATAAATTGTAATTTAGAGAAAGTAAGAACTTAAATGATTCAAGAGTTAGGGGCATGAATTGACAGATCAATAGACTATCAATTAGGACCCCTAAGCATTGGATAGACTTAAGCTCAATTGTTTTGATTAGGATTGAAGCACATTTCACGAACCTTTTTCCCAAAATTATATGTTTACCCCCTAGGTCTTAAGAACCTGATAGTGAGCTAAGTTTGAACTAAAGATGTTCGAAGTTTAGTTGGAAAACACTTAATTGAAGGTAGACACTTCAAGCTCACCCTCATTTTTTCTCACGCACTCACACGTTCGCTCGCTTCCTCCTCGTTCGTTCGCTCGCATCCTCCTTCGCTTCCTCCTCATTCGCTGGCTTCCTCCTTCGCTGACATCCTCCTTCGCTTCCTCCTCATTGGAATATTATATGAGTTTTTTTTTTTAATTTATAGTTATTTATTTAGATTTTTTTTATTGTGTTATGGTGAGGAGTATTGATTGATGGTAAAAAAAATTAGATTTTGAGATTCAAATACGTGAATTAATGAACTATGGATTGAGTTCATGTGGAAGGTGGATGCTGATGATTTTCTAAATTCAATTTAGATTTTGGTTTTCTTGTGCAATTTTTGGTTTTGATGATTTTGATTATTAGATTTTTTTGATAAATTTAAAGATAAATGCTCGTTTATGCTGAATTATTTCATTTGTTTCAGATTTTTCAGTGGTTTTATCTGTGGATTTCTTTATCGATCAATTAATTTATTTGGATCTCTTTCAGATTCGTGTTTACGCTTTGTCTAAATATTGAAACTAAGAAATCTGCAAATCAGTTGTTTTTAAACTGCACAAACCAAACAGCTAAACAGTTTATTCAAAACAGGAGCAGAATGGTCATTTATTCAGGATCAGTTTTCCAAACTCATAAACCAAAATGACAGACAGCTTATCCGGATCAGCTACTTATCACTAATTTATCAGGATAAGCTGGATAAGTTGTAGCTGCCCCAAACATACCCTAAGAAAGCTTTTGATTCTATCAAGTGGAAATTTTTGCTTGATGTTATTAAGATTGTTGGCTTCAATGATGATTTTTGCAATATTATTAAAAGGATTTTAAATAATAACTATTACTCTGTTATTATTAATGGTATCTTTAGTGGCTACTTTATGGCCTCTAAAGGCATTAAGAAGAGGGATCCTCTTTCTCCTTACCTATTTATTCTTGCTTTTAACTATCTTTCTAAGTATCTTAACAATCTTTTTGAAAAATATCCTAGCCTGAACTATATGCATAGAAGTGGTATTAGCATTTCTCATCTTTGTTTTGTGGATGACCTTATTCTTTTTACTAATTCTCATAAGAGATCCATCAAAAAGATTTGGAAAGTGATCTCTCATATGCAAGATGTATCTTGTTTAGTTTTTAACAATTATAAATGTTATTTTTATTGTTCCAATTATATATCTGCTGATAAGAAGAACTGAATTCTTGATTATACTAATTGTGTTAAGGCTAATTTACCATTGAAATATCTGGGTTTCATCCTTGACAAAAAAGTTAAGAAGAATTATCTTTTTTTCTGAATTGTTTGATAAGATTAGAATGTGGATTCTTTCTTACAAGCATAAGTTCTTCTCTTTCGGTGGGTGTGTTGTTTTACTTAAGAGCATCCTAACCTCTCTTCCTCTTCATATTATGCATGTGATGTATATGCTTATTGGTTTGATTAAAAGGCTGGAGATATTGTTTAACAAATTTCTTTGGGAGGGTTTTGGTAAGAAGAATGTTTATTGGAAGAGCTGAGAGAAGCTCTGTAAACCGGTTGATAAGGGTGGTCTTGGTTTTCGTAGACTTATTGATTCTGTTAGAATTAACTATATGAAGCTTTGGCTTAGGTTTCGAATGGATAATTTCATTTGGGCTTCTCGGCTCTGAGCTATGTATTGTTCTACTTCTCATCCCCTTTCTATTTCCTTTTCTAAAAATGATTCTTTTATTTAGAGGGAGATGCTTAAGGTCTCATCTCAAGTAGAAAAGATGTTATGTTGGAATGTTGGGAATGGGGATGTGGCTTTTTTGATATGAGGACTGCCTTGGTAAGGGTGCTCTTGATGACTTCTATGAGGCTCCCCAAGATATTAATATGAAGGTTAAAGATTTATGGGTTGGGCAAAGTTGAAATTTACCTCAGCTAGTTACTATAGTGCATTATAATGATGATAAGTTTATCTCTCAAATTCCTATCATGCCTGATAAAAAAGATGTTCCTAAAGTTAAAGGTAAACTTGGTGATTCTATTACTAAATTCTTTGTCAATCATATTTTTTCTTATCAGGGAATGGATCTTAGCTGAAATTGGAATAAATGGATAAGACCTTCTATTTCTTTTTTTGTTTGAAGGGTCATGAGATCATAACTACTAACAATATTATTAAGCTTAAAGACTTAAGGATTGCTTCTAAGTGTGTACTCTGTATGAATGTTGAGGAGTCTCTTTTTCAAATTTTTAATGATTGTATTTTTGCTTTGGATATTTGGAATAGTGTTTTTGATATTTGTGATAGGAGGGATGCTTTTTATGGGTATCCTAACATTGCTGTTATTTATGATGATTGGAAGGATAAAGGGCATGATTTCTTATATAATATACCTTTTAATGTTCTTTGGTTTATTTGAGTTTCTATAAACTCTACGAGATATTCTGATGAGACTATTACTACTAGGATTACTTTCTCTAAAATTTGTTCTTATATGAGTAAGAGTCTTTCTTTTAATGGTATGAAGCATACTAACAATGTGTATGTGAAAGCCATTCTTACTAAACTCTCTCTCAGTTTTACTACTAATTTTCAATCCTTTTGTAAAGTAGTTTGGAATAAACCTTATGCTTCTTTTCTTAAAATTAATTCTAATGGGAGTTAGAAGCATAATGGTGCGGGTATTCGAGGAGTTTGTAGGGATTGGAGTGGTTCTGTCATTTATTGGTTTGTTGCTCCTTCTCTTCTTGTTTCTCCGATTGTTGCAGAAGTTGATGCTATTGTCAATTATTGATTTGCTGCTCCTCTTCCTATTTCTCCGATTACGGGTATTGGAGGAGTCTGTGGGACCTCTTTTCTGGTTTTGTACTTTACTCTATTGGAATAAAATGAGGAGCCGAATAATGCTCTTTTATAAAAAAAATAAAAGCAACAAAGAAGAAAAATAGAACTTTCACAATGGATGTTGACAAAGTGCTTGGAACCAAAAACACATATAGTATCTGTGATCTCATAGAGTATTCAACCTCGTGGCTTATAATAGAGGTCATCAAACTGTTCAAAAGATAAAATCACAAAAAGATGTCTGCTCCATAGAAGATATTGCCCTCTCTTCCTTTCTTTAGAGGGCGTACACGTAAGTAAAATAAAATTGAGTTCCACCTCCTTCTCAAAGAAAGTGCTAATCCAACACAATTCAATTAAGTCAAACCATTCGCAACATTAAATTCCAACTGTGCATCATATAAGCAAACTAACCAAAACTTCAACAGTAAGTCATCTCATGCTAGTCATAAAAATGGCCAAATATTTCCTGAAAAACAACTTGAGAAGGAAGTGACATTTGTTTGAAGACAAACAAAAATAAAATACAGCAAACACGTTTGAGCAAACAGAATACTGAGAATAGAGAGCGTTAGAAAAAGGGAGATGTCATTTCAGAATTTATGTAACAAGAGTGCATCATTCAAGCAAACTAAACAAAATTTCAAGATATCTCATACTAGCCACAAGAATTGCCAAATAATTAAGTGCAAGATGAAATCTACAAAAAAGAGGATGTAAGCATTTTGTCATATAGAAACTTAAATATATCAAGATTGTTTGGACAAGTGCGACATTGGCTAGGAGAGCATTCAAAGAGAAAGTGATGCCAATATGTGAAATGGGTAGACTGAGAAAGGACCCCTAGCGTAAAACAAAGAGATTAGAATTAGTTGAAAAGAGACTTAACATATCAGATGCAAAAGATGTCTATAGAGTACTAAAGTTTAGTATTTATAAAAAAGTTTATATGCATAGAATATGTAAATAAAGAAGTAGGATAAATGTTGAAGTTGCAACTTAAAAATTCAAAACTAAGCAGCCGAAATAAAGAAACATCTTTATGGTTATATATCATCTCGGGATATCATAAAAATTTCAAGGAAAAGTGGAAAGCACTATGAACGGTAATCGGGTTGTACTGTATAAATGCAAGCATTAGTAAGCGCTATAAAAAAAATAGAAAATGAAGATTAGGATGCCAGTGTGTTAAAGAAACGGCTTAAATGGAAAATGGCTATATAAAATAGTTGAGAATAAAATGTGAATGAAATCACAGTAACACAGGTGGCTTGTTTGGGCACACAATAAAGATAAAAATATACACACAAAAAAAGATAAGAACACAGAAAATGTGAAAAACATAAGAAAAAATTCTATGCAAATGATCAGATCCTAAAAGTTTCAAAAAAAAAAGCATAAATTAATGTTGTACCATATTCAGTGTTTAGTAGGATTGAAAGGGAAAAAATGTCCAAAAAGTTAAGCACAAAGAGTTAGATAGGGCAGACGGTAATAACTTGACAACCCTAGTTAATTCTTTAAGAAGATAATTAAACCCAACATACTCGTTAAGAGCCTTCTTCTCTTGGGCTCACGGGCTACAATATTTTGACTCTCCAAAAGCATTTCAAGGATAATTTATTGTTACAGACTAAAATAACCAACAGCCAAGAAACATAGCTTGTGAAATGAAATCTTAGGTGTAACAATGCCGGGAAGGCTTGAATGGAAAGCACATATATGAAATTGCTCGAGTATAAAGTAAAATGAGATGACAAAAAGGCCTTCATTTTCAGTGGATGTAATGAAGAGTATAACCTACAGAAAAAAAAAATGAAGGAATGCAAAATCAATGTGAAAGGAAAAAAATAGTTTAGAAAAATGATAAAATCACTCAATTTTTAGAGAAAATTTTATAAAAATTAAATTTATCGGCATCTCAGTATCTAAAATGAAAAGAAAGGAAAAATTATTCAAAAAGTTAACACCAAAGAACTCGATAAGGCTAATGATAATAATTTTATGCTCCTAGCTAATTATCAATCATGACAATTGAACAAAGAAGAAACAATCTAAATTATACATGTATTTCATTGAGCACCTTACACGCCTATTTATACAATAAGATTCTAGGTTACTCTAGGTAGCTTCTACCCATGGAAGCTACAAATTATATAAGGGTTACATGACCAAATTTCTATTACAGAGTATACAAACGGTTAACCATATTTATAGACATGCATCTATGGAAGTGACAAAAGATATTCTACAGCTTACAAACATTTATTTTACTCAAATAATAAGAGGCATTTATGCCCATTGAAGACCACAGATTGCCACCCTAACCACAATCAAGAACCGCTAACTTGTAATCCAATAGAAAACCCCAACAAAACTCCACAAAATTTAGAATAGATGTTTTTTTTTTTTTTTTTTGCCTAACATGAAAGCAGTACTGGAAAGTGAGCTTGGAAGTGTTTTTGTTAAAAGGTCAATCAACTCTTGTATTCTTGGACATATGGCAAACATATCAAACCACTTTCTAATTTTTTTTATGAAGTGTTGATCGATTTCTAAGTATTTAGTTTGGACATGTTATATTAGAATATATTCAATGTTAATGGCTGATTTATTATAGCAGTATAACTCATAAAATATTTCCATTTTATTCAGAAGATATTCAAGATGAGTTTGATCCACAACTCTTCAAATTTCCTGGGTTATTACTAAAAATTTAGCTTAAGTGCTAGATCAGGCAAATAATGAATAACTATAAATCCCAATATGATGAGATTTTCACCTAGAAAGCCCTGTAATCAATAGTAAATTGTCTATTTGTAAGGGATCCCAGCCACTAAAAAGTGGGTTCTAAGCTGCATCTTCTATTTGCCTTAAATAAGAATCATTCTCCCGAACTTGCATTGATGTATTGAAGAGTTTTATATGTCACCTATAAATACATTTCTTTTGGATTATATATATAAATAAATTTAGAAACGAACGTAGGATGCATCTAGTCTTGTGTGGGCAAGATTAATACCCATCTCGACCAACATTTGATAACTCCTGTTATTGAATTTTGAGTTTTCACTTGCCTCTTCCAAGTTTATGGCAGTAATCAATTGAAAATTATAAGGGGTTGCATCGCAACATGCAAGTTACATTTTATAAATCAAAGAGTTTTTTTGTCTCTTTTTTTTTTTTTTTTTTTTTGTTGGGAAATTAATTTCCTAAGCTAAGACTAGGCCACTTCAATTACAAAAAAGTATTCAAGTGTTCCAAGATATAGTTTTTCTTTTACTTCCCATATTTATTTGAGAATGTCTCATGATATAATTATGTAAGCAACATGAACTACAAGATTTCTGATTTTTTCGTACTTCAATTTCTTTATGAAAGGTGTCATCACCAAGACTTTGTTTGAAGTTCATTTTTTCCATGGCTTTGATAAACCTCTTAAACATGCTCTTTAAGATTCCTTGAACTGATAAAAGCTTTCTTTTTTAACTAGAATAGATGGTTAGTACTAAAATCTTGATTAAAACTTGGCGGGAATGTTCCAATAAAGCTATACATTTTAACTTTAAACCGTTATAAGGACCCATCATGATTAGTTGCAAGGGATAGAAATATCTAAATGGTGTTTTAACTTTGTTAATGGTGCAAAAGTTCCTCCGCAATAAACACAATGGGTCTAAGCGTAGTCTTTTGCAACAATTTTAGATGTACGTCTTCTAAGTTTTGAGTGTCGTAATTGCATTGTATTTGATAGTGTATACGCACTAAAATCCAATTATTTTCATTTAACAATTCTATCACCCCGTAAATTTTATCTACTTTTAGAGCTTTCATTTCATACCTCTTAGCCTTTTCTCAATTTTATTCTCAGATAATTCTTTAATATTTTTTGAAATCTTAGCATTATTTATCAAATTTGAAAGTTTCATGAAAGGAGAAAATATTGGAAAGGGAAGCAAAGTTGACTATTAGAAGTTGGGTGCATGTTTGTGTTTCCTTTCTTAATGCAATGAGAAACTTGATATCAAGAGGGGCTTGAATTTTAGGTAGAGGTCGTATCTTCACTATATGGAGATTGATTTTGCATAAATTTAGACAATTGAGGATGCTATGATTCAATGTTGGACTCTTGTTCTTAGGCTTACCTATAGTAATGGTTTAAATTTATTGGGTGAGGTTGTACAAGGATTGTTATAACAGGAGGCCACATCTATTTATAGGAAATTTTTAAGGGTCACTTGAACTGTACAGGTGAATTGGGTGGTTAGGACATCGAGGTTTAAAAAATCAAAGTTATCATCATTTCAAAGTTTCCCCTTAAGATAACCTTGGTCATGGAATCCTTGATTTTCATAAAAATGACATCCTGAAGAAGAATTTCTAGAATTGGGTAACATTTACACCTCTTCAAGTCAAAGAGTGTCCAACAATATGTAATTTAAAGCTCTCGGATAAAGTTTAGTGTATTAATGATTTTGATAAACATGAGCAAGATTCTCAAAGCTTTTTAATGAGAGTTATCTTAATTCAAAAGATTCCCCTTAAGAAAACTTAAGTCATAGAATCCATAATTTTTAGCAAAGTTGACGTCACGGATATGAATTTTTAGAATTGAAATGATAATACCTATGTTTTTTAGAGTCGAGGAGAGCCCAAAAATTTGCATTTTAGATCTTTTGGAATGGGTTTAGCGTATTATAGAGTTTGATAAACCTAGCAAAAGTTCACAAAGGTTCTTAATGTAATTTTTTAGTATTTTATGTAGGCAAAAAGTATGTCAAAGTTTAATAATAAGGTTTTATTTCTAGAAAATTCTACTGAGAAAATGTTTTATTGGAAATGAGTAAAATAGCTTTTCCCAACAATTTTTTGAACATTCCTGTCAAAGAGTAGGGACCAAGTCATCACAAGGTGTTAACTTTTTCATTGTATGACCCCATTTTATTATGAGGTATCAACATAAGAGAACTCATAGATTATGTAATTTTTATGTGAAAAAATAAGGATAAATATTGATTAATACTCCTTCACATTATTAAATCGAAGATGTTTAATTCAAACATCCCAAATGGGTAAAGATCACTCATGGAATAATGGGAGGACTGTATTCACATCGAATTTATTTCTCAATGATAAAAAGATAATTTAATGTGAGCAATTATTTATAAGCAACACGACCAATTTAGGCCCATTAATATTAGTGATATGTAATCGTCTCCATATATTAGCGTGAATAAAGTAAAAAAGACATTGAGATTTTTGAGTGACTTAGGTAAAAGAATACTTTATTGATAGTGTTTATTTATATTAAACCATTTCATTAGGAGCATTTGAACCTCCAAATGCCCTATTGGAACACTAGAAAAGACAAACAAGCCAGGAAAAAACTCTTCGTTGTGTAAATCTCAAATTTCAAGAAAGTCATAGAAATCAAAATAAACAGATAAGTAAATATATATACAAAATTTGTAAATTTGGCTGTTGGCACGTACCAATGCAAATAATTGATTGAATAAAAGCAATGATCCTCAACATGCCAACAAAATGATGAAAAAAGCATTCCAACATAAAGCCAAGGCACCATGACACCCGCAATATTATCATGAACTACACGAAGCATCGAACCCTGCAGCTTTGGAAGATTGTTCAAATTCCAAGGGCTGGAAACATAATGCTGCCACACATCAACCTCAACTGTGGGTAGCACCTGATCTCTGGCACGCGGAAATCCACTGCCATGGATGGAAGTATCTATATCACTCCCATATAATACATCCAAATCTCCTGATTTCCCTTCAACAATCTCCCAAAACAGCTTTTCTATCTGCATTCTAGTTGCCTTAGACTGTCCAAACAATTTCCTCCTTATCCTATCATTCATCCTCTTAAAATCATCCAATAAGCACTGCTTTCCAGGAACAAACCCAAAGCTATCCTTGTCCGAATTAACGCACTCCAAACAATACCAGTTACCTGAAGGAACCCTATCCAAAGGGGGGGAAAGGCAATGCAAGTGCCAACCTTTATCACACCTGTCACAGAGTAGCATTACATCTCCATGCAAGCCACTGTTACACTGTTCACATATCTGATCTAACGCCCCTCCACTTACCTCTCTCATCTCCTCAAAAGAATCCCTCCGCCTCCTCTTTCTATTCAATGTCTTTTCCTTTTCATGACAAACTATCTTTTCTCTACACTTCTTGACCTTCTTGTTTTCAAAATTCAATTTATATAAATATTCCTCGTAATCAAACAAATGCTCCCTATAGAGCTGACACAAAACGTGCTTGGAGCACTCGGATATTTTCCTGTCCGATCGCATAAACCGGGCAACATCACCCCAGCGCTTCTGGTCGCAAACTTTCTCGTAGCCGCCATAACGCTTCACAGCATTGAAAAGATGGCAGAGATTGAGCTCCGCCCCATAAAACATAAGTTTCTTCTTAGCTTTCTTACCGAGATGACGTTCGAGGAACCGACCATACTCCAGTTCAAAGGTCGCCGAGTCGTATGAGGGAGGCCGAGCCTGGAGGCGGTGGATGGCCTGGGTCTTCGTAGGGAAAGTGAAGGTTTCAATGTCGCGGGCGAAGGGAGGGTTCCACGATTTCGGCGGAACGATGCAGCAAATACCGTAGGGCTCCGCCTGGGGTCGAATCTTGGAGATGTATTCCAAGGGATCCTTGAACTCGTCGTCGGTGGGATAAAAGACGGGAGCCGGGGGGACAATGAGAGATCCATCGCCGCGGCCGGGGTGGCGATCAGCGGCGCTGTAGCTGTGCCCTAGAACACCTTTCTCGACTGCGCGAGGTCTCACCTTTCCCATGCGACAAAAGTTGCGGGCTGGACTATGGACTAGAAGGAAGGAGAACTAAGAATGGGCTCTGGAAATGTTTACCGATCAAAGATCCGTTAGAATTCTGTTTGGTTGCTTGTGGATAGGGCATCTTTTAGAATAGAAATTGTTTTTACTGAATTAAATAAATATATTTTCTAAAATGTATTTTATTTATATTTTTTGAAAAGTTTTTTAGGAATTCTCAAACATAACTAAAACTATTTTATTCTAAATTTAAATGATTAAATGATAATTTCTTATAAAGTTATGATCTATATGGTAAAATTTTCAACAACAAATCTTTATCTCACTAAGTGGGATGGGCTACATGAACCATTTTCCTCCATCATGTCCTATTGTCATTTTTTTTTTTCTTATTACTAACAAATTAAGCTCTTTTAAGTGAACATGCTAAGGCTTTTTTAGATTTATCTCTAACTTTCTTACCATAATTTGAATATAAAACATTTATTCTCCTAATTGAATCATCAAACGATCAATGTTTAATGTGACCAAACTATCTAAGGCAACTCTCTCTAATATTATCTATCATTGGAGCTACAACAATCCTTTCACAAATATATTCACTTTATGAAGAATGCAGGTGATAAATAAAATAGTGTAATCATTAAATTAATAAAATTATCATTTAATCATAATTTATAATTCACATGTGTACATCAAAAAGATGATTGCACTGATTTTAAAAAGATCTAGCGGTCTAGAAGATAAGAGTAGGACAAAGACTGACCCGTTGTCAGAAGGTCCTGGGCCCATCTAACTGAACGAGCAATGTTGCACAAGTCAAGCCAACCCGGCCAAAATCGACCGAGCCAAAGAAAATACAGTCCTGCAAATTACCTTTGACCATCCCGCAGAGAATCCAATGAATCCTCACTAGGGATAGAAGAGTCAACTAAACTGGATCAGCAGAAAAAACCATACCAACCAAGTTGATCTCGTCAACATGAAGTCAACTAAGCTTTGTTGGCTGAGCTAAAAGGTAGCCGGACAATAATGTTACACTTGTAAAATATTAGAAATACTCTTGCATGGACCCCTTTCAAATGGGGGCAATGTAATATCGCCAGAATAATACCTCTTCTATGAATAAGGGAAACTTTTATGATGAGAACATTATTCATTATTGTTTCTCTCTTTTGCTCTCTTACTTTTTTTATTTAAGCTCTATTCATACAACTCAAATTAATGCACGAGAATATAGCAATTTGCATGATTATATCATAATCATGTCATGCATGTTAAACATGTTAGTATATATTCCATTGAATATGTATATGCATACTATAATACATGTAACCCTAATATATTGTCAACCCTGTATATAATTCTTATGATCAGAACAATTATCATCACAAAGTAGATACATTATCATAATAAAGCAGATACATTATCATATCATATCGGTAAATTATCAGAATAGTCAGTCAAGTGTCACAATACATGGGAGTCATCACCTCCAGCCCATACGCACTCATATAATATCATATTATATTCACTCCTTATAATTCTAACTATATATCATATTTACACCACTGACCCATCCTTTTGTTTAAGCTATCATATATTTCTCAATCTCAATCATAATATTTAGTCTTTTTTATGTATGCATAATTCATAATATCATAACATTTTTAAGCAATTATATCATATTAAAAATCATAATGCATATGAAAAGCTTGCATTTAAAATAAAATGGGAAATTTGTACTATGCAATAATATGATCAAACTATACACATCAACCAAAAATTACACAATATGAATCTCTACTTCTGGGTTGTTTATGTATGTATTCTTTGTCGGATATTAGTCCTAGGATCTCTGCCCAATCTTGTTTGAGTGAACATACTTCATTTCCTTGTGAGGTTCATCACACGTAGGCTTTCCATGTTTTCTTTGTTTTATTTGTCATCATTGTTGTATGT
>NEWO01000057.1:2372485-2393915 GCA_003013225.1 Phalaenopsis aphrodite | reverse complement strand
AATTGTGATATTTGAGTGAGAATTTGAAAATTAAATAAATGGGAGTGTTTGATTTGTAAACAGCAATATTTTGGATACTCTGTACGTAATTGCCCCATTAATTTTACACTAAAAAGACATCACCAAAATTTAGTAGGTTTTCTCTCAATTATTTATTAATATTTCCACTAATGATCTATATATATACGTTTGACATTATCACAAAGAAGCCCTTTAAAAGATATGCACACACACACACACACATATACATATTATTATTTTGCCCAATAAGTTTCTTTTAAAAGTTGATATTATTATTTTTCCAATATATATATATATATGTATCTATATATATATATATATATGTATATATATATATATATATATATATGTATGTATATATATATATATATATGTATGTATGTATGTATGTATGTATGTATGTAGATATACATATACACACATATATGTAGATATATACACACACACAAATGTGTATATATATATCTCTATATATAGATGTGTGTGTGTCTATAGAACGTAGTAATTTGTCAAACCACGTAAATTTGTTTGGGTTTTCACTGTTTTCTATTTTGTGATTTTTCTCGATTCGATTTTTCTCTTTATTGCGGTCATCTTTCACAACAGTCCTCATCCATAAACTTCTTATTTTTAGATTGAGATTTTATCTAATTTGTTTGACTATAATTAGTAGGCTAAAGTGAGATTATTTATTTATTTATTTATTTACATTTTTATCTTTTAATTTTTTTTAATTTTCGGATTAATAGTGATTTTGCTTGACTACAAAGCGTGACAAGATTGTTATATCCAGCTATAATATCGTATTTAAAAGATCAAAATTAAAATCTAATTATTTATTTTTACAATAAAAAACCAAAATCTTGTAAATAATAAAAATTATGATGTTATGCACATAATTCTTTCGATAAATTATATCATAATTGCATGAGCAGTTGGAAAAGCAAAGAATATTTTTTATTTTTTTCTCATCTTTGATTGGGGTAAATCCAAATACGCGTCGAGACCTAACAAATTTTTGTTATTTATTAATAGGATGAAGCCAAAATGGCTACCAACTCCACCCAATCAAAAAGCGCTTCTTTCAAAGAAGAGAGGCTAGGCAATCATGCGTTGACTAACAATATGGACGTGTATCAGGTAGCTTCAGTCTAGACTTGCTAAGATCCAAATTGCCGGAGACAGGCAAATGTTGTTCCCATTTAATGAATAATATATGGCATAATTAGGTTAAATAAATGTATTTATTTATGTCTCTTTCCAGTAGCTGCTGCTGTTTTGTCAAAGGTATGGTTCGGATCATCCTTCCGTGTGATTGTCAAGGCCATTCATTGTTCGATCTATTAATAAGAAAAAAACTTCTTCAATAATACTTTGTTATTTTCTTAGGGCATTCACATACATGTCATCAAATTTCTCTATATTTGCATGCTAACATCTAAACTTTGTTTTTTATATTCATACCAATCAATTCTTTCGTATCACCTAAGGATTACCGTTACCATTGATGAGTGCAAGAAAATTTGTGGCTGTAGAGTAATGAATTTTCATCATAACATTGCACGAGAAATCAATACACATTTAAGTAAAAAAAAATTTACAATAGTGACACAAGAAGTTTTTACGTGAAAAACTTGTTAAGAGAAAAAAACTACGGGGTTTGACCCAGATGTAAAAATTCACTATAGGTTGATGATTTAGAGAGATCACTTGTCCCATAGACGGAAATAGTTACTAGATTTTCCAAGTTACAACATCGATTAGCGGTTTCCAGTCTGTGGTGATTAACGGTGATTGGTGGTGATTGACGGTGGTCAGCGGACGACGACGGTAGGCGGTGATTGATAGAGACGGTAGTGCTCGACGAGGGTCCATGGTTGTCGACGATGATCGACAGTGGTTGACTACTTTTGTTTGTGGTTGGCGGTGATCGACGATTGTTAGCGCGTGTCGATGACGGTCGACTATAGTCATCGGCGGTAGGTGGTGCCCTACTGCGGCCGACGACAATTTAGGGTGAAAGGGTGGTGATGGACTTCAGTTCATTCTCAAAGCTTTAAATTATCTCTCAAGTCTCTAGCTCCTTCTCATGAGAGATGTGAGACTCTATTTATAGTGTTCTGGGTGTAATGAATGCAGGAATATGAACCACTTTACTCGAACGATCGAATAACTTTCTTCGATCAGAAGGCGTTTGATAGACATTGAGTGCCTGAATAATGTCAGAATTGAGCAATTTTGGACTCGTTGGATTCACCTTGTCGAGACGCTCGATTTGATTATAGGCTTGCTGGATTCGACGGTCTCTTAACCTTCTAAATATGTCCATAAAACTTTCAAGAATGGTTTAATAACTTGATCTGAGCTTGATTTGACTCGAATTGGACTAATTTTGGTAACATTGGGTTTTCCTTGTCGAGTCAGTCAATTTGACTAATTTTGATGCCCGATGATTGAGATTTGCTAGAGATCTACGAACCATCATTTGATTTTTTTTTTTAAATCACATTTTCATTTATAATCAAAGCAACATGAAGGTAAAATTAAAATTTGAGTGTTAGATATAAATACATATGAATTACATGTTGTGCATGTAATTCTTCCAGTGTTTTTATGAGGAGCATTTACTTACATGCCACTCGATTCATCTGTTTTTATATATGTAACACCTAAACTCCGTTTTTGATACTTATGCCAATCAAATTTTTTATATCGCATAAAAATATTATTATTTTAACTTATATATATATATATATATATATATATATATATATATATTAAAAGTACGCCTTTAGATGTAGAAAGCATCGGAATTGGGGGGCTTTGCATGTAATCCTTCCTTTTCTTGCTTTTTTAGGTTGACTAATTGACGATCGACAGCTCATGGTGAGAAATGGATAAACATTAGAAAATTTGTCAACTAACAATCAATTAAATCATAAAAAATTAATGAAATCCGATTTGCCAATACACAATGTTTCTGCATTTTTACCAATTCTTAATATCATATAATATAATACATCCAAAAATCATAATCGCTCATAAATTTTAATATTTATCATCAATAAACTTTAATCAAGCATGAATCTCGATGCATTTTTTTATCGAAGACTCTTTCAAATTCAAATTTAAGATCATCCAGTCCGTTTTCAACAAGCTTATTGTCAAATTGATTGTTTCGAAAAGAGGAACCCAATGATATCAAAATTAGTTTAATCCAAGTTCAATCAAGCTCATATCAAACAATTGAAATACATTTGGAGGCTTTGAATCATTAATTGAATGATAAATGAACGTCAAATTTGAAATATTTATAGTCAAATCTTGAGAGTCTTATTAAGAGGAATCCAATGCGCCTCAGATTGCTAAATTTTGAGAACATTTAGGCACTCAAATCAATAAACAATTATCTATGATCAATGGGGATCAAAATGGACCATCCTGACATGTAGTTAGGAAAGTTATGTGTCAAAAGACCAAAATGACTCTCCTCAAAAGGCTCAAATAGGCCCCCTTTCTTCACTTAAGAGGGGAGGAGGAGTGGAAGAAGATGAATTACATAACCCATTTTGGAGAGAAGTTCTAATGATAATCACTGGCCTCTGTAGTCGCTGACCACTACATACCATCGTTTGTCGGCCGTCAATCATCACTGCCCGTCATCTTTGACTGGCAGCCATCAATAACACTTGTTTGCACAAATCATAGTGCGAGTACAGACGTTATTCCTAACAATTGTATTGAAGGCCTGACAAATAACCACTGGCTTCCATAACTATTGACCACCGTTGATCACCACCTATCGACCACCGTTGTCGACTACTAACTGTAAGCACCTATCACTAATAAGCATTGAATGTCGGAGAAGCTTGTTTGCAAATGCTGTAGTATGAATATGATCATTGTGAATAACACCTATATTGAAGACCAAGCGAGGAAACATCGACTTTCATAGTCACTAGCCATCATTGACCACCGTTCGTTGGCCACCACTGATTGACACCACCTGCTACCGCCAACCACTGGCCATTGGTGACAACAATTTATAACCTTCGTACTAAAAACATGTCCTCTATAACTAAGTACTACTATTATAACAACCAACTATGGACTTTGTGGCCGACTACTAATGTTGCAACTTTTATCTACAACCTCTATGGCCCTGCTGCTATTGCAGTCATTAACTACGACATTTGTGACGAACTACTACAATTAAAATTTTCAAATATAGCCTTTGTGACAAACTGCCGCTATTGCAGTCATGGACTACAACCTTTAAAAACTACTACAACTTTTATAGCAACTAACTACAACATTTGTGGACAACTAATATTGTTACAATTTCAAATTATGACATATGTGCTAAAATGCCGCTAATACAATCCATCAACTACAGTCTTTATGACTAAATACTATCTTTATAACAACCAAGATTTTTGTGGTAAACAACTACTGTTACAATTTTCAATTGCAACCTCTGTAGCCAACTGTCGTTATTACAACAATCAAATTCAGCATTTATGACGAACTTTTGCCTTTGTAAAAAAAAAGCTATGACCTTTGTAGCTGAGTACTATCATTATAGCTTTTAATTACAGTCTTTACGGTTAACTATTGTTACTGCAGCCACCAACTACAGTCAGTATGACCAACTTCTACTTTGTAGCAACCAACTATGAAATTTGTGGCCAACTACTACTATTATAATTTTTAAATGGGTCGACCGAAAGAAAGTATATTCAAATGAAGGAATGATATATACCTTAACTGATAGATAGCCGTATGAAATCAACTCCTTTAATCGATTTTGGGTCACTCAAAGAGAAAACCAATTGTTGCTCCGTAGAACTCCTTTTCAACCCATTATGAAGACCTCTTGTCCGAAGAAAAACTTTCCATCAAATTCTAGTGAAACACCTTTTCCCTGATGGAATAAACACTTCCTAAGGATAAGAATATCTCTCCATATGGTTCCCTTGTGAAAAACGACTAAAGATCTCTCAATCGACCGAAGGATTTTTCAGCTGGTATCAATTTCAGGCGATCGAGTGTCAACTTTAGTGGATCATTACAACCCCACTTTAATTTAGTTACGAATACAAAAGGATGCCAATGATGGCTATGAATATTGGAAGAACCCAGAGTCAATTATAAATACGTAAATTTATAATAGTTCATTAATCATTTGTAACGTTCTTCTTTAACATAAACAATCATGTTATTTTCTAGACACCCCCTACAATCTATAAATAGGGTGGTCATTTCTTTAAGAAAGAATACTGAATCTATTCCAAGAACATTGGTCTTATTGTGCAATCTATTCCCTCTACTCTCGTTTTCTTCTATTCCTCTCATATGTTCAACCCTCTATTTTTTAGGCATGACCTAGAAGAAATTTATGGATTTAACGGTGGGAAAATATGAATTGGCTTATGAAATGAAAATTTTTATTGGACTGGGAAATATTACGTTGGTAGGAATATTGTAGTTAAACTTTATTTTTTTTATTCCTAATTTTTTTATATTATAAACTTTTTAATACCACTAATTATTATAATTTGTGCTATTAGTATAAATTGTAGTTCAACTATAAATTATTTATATATTTATATATTCATATAATCATATTACATTTATTTTTTTAAAAATATATTTAATATATATAAATATTTATTTTTATTTAAAGTCCAAAATAATTAAAGTTTGATGACTTTTTTTATTAAATTTAAAATTATTAATTATATTATTTATATTCAAATTTTGTTTACTTTTATTTTATTTTCATCATATATTTAAATTATTAAATTATTTTAAAACATATTGAAATAATTTTAATATTTATTATGTTGTTAAAAATTTTGAATTTTGACAAGAAATTATTATATTTTGTGCTCGCACATTCGGACGCTGATGATGATCCGACTGATTTATAAAAAGCGTAATTTCACATTTTACTTGTCCAAACCGGTAACATCAAATTTATATAAATACTAAAATTTAGAATTTAGACATGTAAATACATGTGAACTGTGTCGTATGTATGTAAATTTCCCTTAAATCATTTATTTCTCATTGTTATACTTATAATTTATTGTACTCAATGAAAACAAAAATAAATAATAAATCCCGTTCTTCTTAATTGATCCAGGTTAACCTCAAAGTTTTGAGAAAAATAGGTTGAATTTATTTCTTCCTTAGCTTTCATTACTATAAATAATAGTCTGTACAATCTATTTTAGTTACATAATAAAGTGTATAATCTGTTATAGGTAACTTAATAATACATATTCCTAATCTAAATATCCAGCTAAAATGAAAATAAATTAGAATAAAGACATTGGAAATAATTTAAATATGGAAGCTCCTAATTATAAAAAAACTCTTAATTTAAGTATATGATTTCTGTCATTCCTGATTGACATAACTATATATGTGCACTACATATATAAGAAATAAATCCTTTTTATTTAACTTCTTAGAATAATAATATTATTATTTCATATTAGTTAAATGCAACTTCAGAATTAGATGAATAAAGTATTAGGTCTTCTTCAAAACAGTTTGCATAGAATGACTTTTTATAGATATTCAATTTCGTTTTAGGATGAATATGCACATATTATTTTCAAATTAAGAATTAAAATACAATTTTTTTTTCAAATTTAAATAATTACATCTCATAATAATTTCTGCCCCAATAAATTTAATTAAAATGAGTACTTAATTACTGAATTTGTTTTAAGATAAATTTAGGGCCTTTTACATACATATTGCAGTATTCTTATGCATTTATATATCTAACATCTCAACATTTGTATTTGCATACATATCAAAAAATGCGGTATGATCATTTTAAAAATGAAATATACTTTTCATGTAGTTATTTATGACACAAATATGCCAAAAATGTAAGCATCTAACTTTGGGTGTTAGATGTGTAAATACAAAAAAAATATTGCGGTTTTTATGTAAACTTCTCATAAATTTGATTGCTAAGTACTTTTAAATTAGTCATTATAAAGGAATAATTACAGGCAAAGCATTCAAAAAATTGATAATTATAAATTAAGCCTTCATCTATTTTTTTTGTTAACTATCTAACTGATGTATTTACGTGTGTCACGATTCAATCATTTAAAATTTGATAAATAATGAAAAAAAAATTGCATTGAGTTTCTACTAAAAATTTGCAAAATGTACGGGGCTGATTTGTAAATAGCAATTTTAGGATGATCTGAATGTAATTGCCATCTCTCACCCGCCTAAACATTCATATTTACATACACATCCATCACCTAAATCTTTAAAATCATATAAAAAGAATCACCATCATAATATTTTTGAAAAAATTTTCCAAAAACACCAATATGCTAAAAGAAGTGCAAAGTAACTAATTTCGGGTGTTATATTTGTAAATACATAAGAACGTTGTGGCTCTTATGTAAACTTCTCATAAATTTATACCATCTGGAGCCCAACTCTATGGATCACGGCCGAACTTTCCGGCCTCCCGAGCTAATCCGCATGCGATTGAGCTCCATCAAGTCCCTTTCGTTTACCAACATTCCAAATTCAAAATTCTGCTCTGTTGAACACATGCTCCTAAAGTCTCCACCTTCTCCATTCCTCTCTCTCATCCTCCCATTTTTCTCACCTTCTTATAAATACTCACAAATCTAGCTATCTTCTCCACACCGCGCAATGGAGCTGCCACAATCCAAGCAGATTCTGCACGTGAGCTTGGCGGCCATTGTTTTCTTCTTGCTCGGTGGAGCACTATGTGTCTTCTGGCTCCTGCCGGCGGCCGCGAGGCGGCGGTTGCAGCGAGGCGGGTTCGATGGTCCTCGGCCGAGATTTCCGTTGGGAAATATTGGTGAAATGTGCAGGGAGGATGATCGGTTGATTTCTAGTGGCATCAGCCATAACATCCATTCCATTGTCTTTCCCTACTTCGCCACCTGGAGGAAATTATATGGTTAGCTTTCGATGTGAACTGGTTTGTAAAATGAGTTAGGGACAGTTTTGTAGAAATTTATTTACATACGAGTTACTTTTTTTTTTTATTTACATATCTAACACCTATATATATGCCAAATTATGTAATGCATCAAAAATTTATTTCATTTTTTGAAAATTAAAATAGCGATGATGAACTAGATTTTAGTGATATAAATGTAAGAACAATAGAATTTAGGTGTTGGATATGTGAATATATAGGAATTCGGTGTTATGTATGTAAATTTACATTGGATATTTCTTTATTGTTATTTTGAAATATTTTTATGAAAAATAATTTGTTAGTCAAATCTACAGGAGGTTACAACTGGCTAAACGTTATTATTTAATTTCTTTTGGAAAAATAAAATCTCATAATTATTTTAAGAAAATTAATTTTACATGGATTAATTTAAAGGCAGCTTTGAAAGGGAATTTACCAAATGGCTCATCAGAATTTGTTTCAGATAATTTTTAGTCTGCTTTACATTTCAGGCTGTCGTCATAATTCTGTTTAGAATATATTTTTTTTCTTTTAAGAAATTTTTGTGATGGAAGTTTGCTTCCGTCAATCTGAACTGTTAAAATATTGGTTGTATTGTTTGATTTATATATATATATATATATATATATATATATATATTTATAATTCACATCATAACTTTTTAATAAGTATGTTTTCTCAATCATAATTCTACAATGACCTTTTTGAAAAACTGAGGCCATTCCAAACACTAAAATTAATGAAACAACCAAATTAAAATGTTACAGGAAAGGTTTTCATATACTGGCTGGGGACAGAGCCTTTTGTATACGCTGCAGACCCCGAGTTTCTTAGAAAAGTGAGCACAGGAGGCATGGGGAAGAGCTGGGGCAAGCCTGACGTATTCAAGCACGACCGAAAACCTATGTTTGGGAAAGGACTGGTTATGGCCGAGGGAGAAGATTGGAGCCATCACCGTAATATTATTGCAAGAGCATTCTCGCTTAACAATTTGAATGTGAGTACTACATTACTTTTTGTTTTAATTACCAGAATCTCATCATTTCTGCATAAATAATATAAAATAATAAAGAGGCATCGACATACATGCCACACAATTCTTATGTATTTACAAATCTTAGTATTTACTTACATAAAAACACTCAAAACTCGAGCATCACATCATAATTATTATTCCACTTAATTTTTTCAAATTCAAATGCACCTTTTTATTATGTACTTGGAAGTGTCAGCTATGTAAATTCATAAGATATGTACTACTTTATTTTATTTTTGGGGTCATTGATTCCGATCATCGCACATCCTGCAACTATTATTAAATTCATTTCAATGGTGAAGTTCCAGCCCTTCACTAGGTAATAAAAGTAAGCATGAGCAGAAGAGAAGAATCAGAAATAGAATAGTTTTCTAGGTTTCGCGTCTAGAAGTTTATAATTGACTGGGGATTGCGAATTAGAAGTCACAGTTGGACATCAGTTGGTCTTCTTTTGAAAACTAAAGCTTTCCTTGTAAGCTTAGCCATATAAGAAAGATTTACATACATACCGCTTAATTTCTATTTATTTATATTTCTGACATAAGAACTTCAATTTATATATATATATATATATATATATATATATATATATATATATATATATATATATATATATATATATATATATATATATATATATATATATATATATATATATATATTATAACACCTTATTTATTCATGAAAATATGTATTTCTATTTTTTAAATTTAAAATAGTGGTATTTTTTATGTGATATGACTGATTTGGGTGGTAGAAGTATAAAAATAAAATCTTGGAGTTGTATATTTAAATAGATTCAAATTGTGTGGTGTATATTATATATGAATAGTCCTTAGAAAAAAACAAGAATGAGAAGACAGCAACTCTCTATCTATCCTGATTTTGAACATGTTAATGCTGGGCCGCTGGCATAACTAATATAAGAAAATGGAGCACTGATAACTATATATTTGTGGATTTTCTCAAGTCCCCGCTGCACTGATTAATATTAGAGAACAGCTCAACTCAAAGGTAACGATAGTTTGGCTATTTCATCGATTGATCACCTTAACCAACCCTGTTGCTTAAAAAAAAATGATAATTAAATATATAAAAAAAAATTGAAGCATGCATAGCCAAGCCATTGAACTTGGTAATAAAATTTGTCATCTTATATGTATCCCTCAAGCCTCCAATTCACCCTTGATGGTTGCTTTGACCTTAAGAAACTGCGATGATAGCTCCTTTCCTTTTAGTACGCGCATGATAGAGGCTAAAATTTGCCCACTCACTTCCTTACTGTCTTTAGCCAAACACCATGCTGTTTCTCCCATCCTCTCCCTAACAATTGCATTATTTTCACCTTATACAATCTTACACAAACTCTCTAAGGACTTATTTGGGTTCAGTTTTATTTTTTTAGAGAGTTGTTTTAGATGGATTGGGCACATTAAACATTGAACATCGAGGATTCAGTAAGAATAGTAGATGTTTTAGATTCAAGTTATATTTAGAAAGGTAGAGCTAGACCTAAAAAGATTTTGGCATGCTGTATAAAAATGGATCTTAATTTATTAGATTAAAATAAAAATATGACTCTTGATAAGACACAATAAAGAAAAAACGATTCATGTAGCCGCCCCCACTTAGTGGGATAAAGACTTGTTGTTGTTCTTGTTCTTATTTTATATTAAAAACATATTTGTGATGGTGGTGGGTGGTCTATAAGTGAGATTAAATGATAGTAAAGATCTTGAATTTTCCGTTTAACATCTAACAATGAGTTTTGGAGTTTTTGGTGAAATTTTATTAGTCTTGTATAACATAGTGATTGGAATGTCTAAACTTGTCTTGATTAGTCTAGTTTGGGTTGCTTTATTAGGAAATTGGTTTAAAGTTAGGTAAATGACTAAATATTATTATGAGTAGTTGCCTTACATGTGGAGTTATGATCCTGACTAGATGGTTAAATTCAAATGAGTTTATATGGTGTTACTGTGTAGATAACAAGACTAGGTTCCAGTCTTCTCTAGCTTGGCCAAATGCTTGTAACTGGATCTATATAGTAGTTTTAAAGGTTAGGCTGATTAGAGGATAATATATAAGGACTTTATGGGTTTTAAGAGAAAGGTTGAGGGCAAAAGTTAAGATAATAACTAATAAAATTAGAAAATAAATTAAAGATAACTACATAATCTCACCAAAAAAAAATTCAACATACTTGAAGCCACTAAACACCAATCACAGAGAGAGAAGTTTCAGTCTAATTTTAATGTAGTAACTGACATTAAATTATTTCATGTCAACCTTATTTATTAGGATTGTAATGATAAAACAATCAAAAACGGAGGACAAAGTTTTGAAGGGAATGGTAAGTAGTCATTAATAGAGAAAAATACCAACAACCTTCCTAAATTTCTTTCTTTTTATGAACAACCCATACAAACCTTCAAATTTAAAAGTACAAACATTCTAAAAATTAAAATTAAAAATCAAATAAAAAATTAAAAATTTCTTTTTTATCAGGCTCTTGTGATGGGCCTTGTATGAGCACTTTCATTGGTATTGTTTTGGGCTCTTGTAATTGGACATTTGACTTCATTTTCTTAAGAATGTGATTGTGATTTAGCCTTCACTTAGGTTCTTATGTTTTCTCCTTCATGATTCATCATATCTCAATTGTTTTTTATTCAAAATATAATCTCCATTTGTACAAATAATTTTATATTAATTTGCATCAATTCTCTCTTATTCAAGAATTACACTCTCTAGAACTACATAGATGAAAATGGAAATAAAAAAATATGCATGCAATGCGAGAGTAAAAAAAACTAAAATGTAAAATTAAAAATGAAGAAATATGCAACATAATATAGACAACTACTTCTCTTTTCAAAATAAAGAAAAACAATTATAATGAATGTAATCATTTAAAAATGGTAAGCTTGATCACCAAACCAAAGATTATCAAGAATTAAATGGTTAACAAGAAAAATAAATCATAACTTATTTTTGAGTAATGAGAAGCTATATAATGGGTATTTGACAAAATAACAAGAAAAATACATAAGATAGAAGTTTGAAAAACTAACCAAAGTTCTTGAATAAGAAAATGAATCATCAAACTTATATTCGCATTCATGCAATTGAATGCTCACAGAAACTTAATACTTATATTAAGAAAGTTGGTTTTATATAGTAGTTATTTTATAAAAGAAGAAAGAAATGCACAATACACAAGTTTAAAAAACTCATCAAAGTTATTCACTAACAAAAAGAATCACCAAAATCATCTTCATA
Organism: Phalaenopsis aphrodite; assembly: GCA_003013225.1. Lineage (NCBI taxonomy): Eukaryota > Viridiplantae > Streptophyta > Magnoliopsida > Asparagales > Orchidaceae > Phalaenopsis > Phalaenopsis aphrodite. The sequence continues at coordinate 2,381,577 of NEWO01000057.1, read as the reverse complement.
TGCATATGAATGAACCATCACCAAAGTATAATACCTAATTTATAACGGGTGGTAAAGTTTATTTTAATTATGATTTGAATGTTTGAGCCGTTAGACACACCACAAGGGGAAAACTCCCCTAAAATATATTATTGTTTCATTGTTTCTTCCCATATTTATTTTGATACAAAATATGATCGTGTGGGTGGCCTTTTGATGGGATGAAAAGATAGTGAATGAATTAAATCTTTGGTTTAACATCAAAAAATGAGTTTTAGAGTACATAGTGGAATTATAATCAATATAGTAAAATATAGTGATTGGAATGTCTAGACTAGTTTAGATTAGTTTAGTTTTGGTGTTAATTTTGAAGAACTCTTTAGGGAAAATGTATAAATTTGGGTAAATTATTGGAGATTCTTATGAGTAGTTGCCTTAGAATGTAGAGTTATGATATGGAGTACAGGGTTAAATGTGGAAGACTTTATGTAGGTGTTAATGGTAGATAACAAGTCTAAGTTATAGTTTTGTATAGCTTGGCCAAGAGTTTCTAAGTGGATCTTTAGAGTGATTTTTATGGTTGGGTTGAGTAGGAGATGATGTATTAAGATTTTAAGGGTGTTGAAGTGAGTTAATAAGGTTGAGGGCATTAGTTAATATAATAATAAATGAAATTAAAAATTAAACTAAAAATAAATATCTATTCTCACAAAATAAAATGCACTCATTGATACCACCAAGCATCAAAAAAAAGAGAGAAAAATTTCACTCCAACTTTTATTCAACAACTGACAATAAATCAATGGTAAAAAACTCAAAAAATGAGAAAATTTTGAATGGAATGGTAGATAGAAATTAGTAGAGGAAAGTTCCAATCACCTTTTTAAATAACTTTTTTAATGACCAGCTCATACAATCCTCCTCATTTAAAAGTTAAGAGCTTCTTGAAACTAAAAATAAAATACAAACAAATATTTCTTTTTTATTGGACTCTTGTAATTGGACATTTGACTTCATCTGCTTGAGAATGTGATTGTGATTTAGCATTTACTAGAGTTCATATGTTTTCTCGTTCATGATTGATCATATCTCAATCAATTCTCCTCTATTCAAAATATAATATCCATTTATACAAATAATCTTACATTGTTATATATCTAAAAATTCTTTTGAGTATTTTTTAAAACAACTAATTATGTTTTGCCCCCTAAAAATGTGTGCTTGCCCCTCCCTGTTTCAGTTCAACATGCTCAGACAAAATTTATGACTTTTTAATTCAAAAGTCTCTAAACTACGTGAAATCAAAAATTGACTTTTTAATATTAAAATAGATCTATATTATTTAGCCAAATTTAGCCCATCACATGCCCATGCAAAAATTCCAAAACAAAGGTAAGGTTACTTATGTTTTTCTATTTACAGAATACTAAAAATTTACAATTTCATGATGTGGGACTAAAATGCACAATAGCACACAACATTCCATGAAAAAGTTTTAGATTAAGGGCATTTATATACATACCACTCAATTTCTATATATTTACATTTATGACAACTAAATTCTATTTTTTACATTAATAATGTTCAAAATCATTCATACCACATAAAAAATATCTTTATTTTAAGTTTTATTAAAGTAAAATGCACTTTTATGCATAGACAAGCGATACATATATGATAAAATTAAGCTTGGGTGTTTAAATATGTAAATGCATAAGAATTGAATGCTATGCACATAAATCATTCTAAATAATATAAATTTAAGAAAACAAATAGCTCATATATATATATATATATATATATATATATATATATATATATATATATATAACGATTTCAAGTGAAGTGTGACATGCCTTTCTCAATAAAGGAAAGGTACTATTTTATATTTGTATTTAGTGTTCTCGATGTTGTAACCATAAATATGTAAGTTCAGATGAAAAACATATAATGTTAAATATTTGAGGAGCCATGTATGTAAATGCCCCTCTCATTGTACACAAAATTCGTTGACAATCGATCGCTAATCTTATTCTATGCAGGCCATGATAAGGATTATGATGGACTCAACCACCAACATGCTGGACTCGTGGAGCAATCGTGTAGCCATCGACTTCCATGAGATCGACGTCGAAGATGACATCGCAAGAAACGCAGCCGAAATTATAGCCAAAATCAGCTTCGGCATCAGCCAAGAAAACGGCAAGAAAGTTTTCGAGAAGCTACAGGCCATGCAACTCATGCTCTTCAGCTCCAACCGTCTCGTTGGAGTTCCTTTCAGCAAAATTCTATGCCCAAATCAGACTTACAGGGCTTGGAAACTCGGAAAACAGATCGACCAACTTCTCCTCGCCATCATAAACTCGAGAATACAAGATCCACCAAGCGAACAACAACAGGATTTGCTTGGCTTTATGCTTGCTGGGAAGGAGGAGAAGGCGAGGAGTGAGAGGAAGCTTTCTAGCAGGGATTTAGTGGATGAGTGCAAGACTTTTTTCTTTGCAGGACATGAGACTACTGCTCTTGCGCTTGCTTGGACACTTTTGTTGTTGGCTTTGTATCCTGAGTGGCAAAAGGTGTTACGAGAGGAGATTGAGGAGGTTTCAAGAGGTGAAGCGCTGAGCTCAGACATGCTTGCACGGCTGACAAAAGTATGTATATGCCATATTTGGCTAGAGATTATCTAGGCCAGACATGTACAAGCTAAATGCTTAAAATTAAATGAAATTTGAATGATAGTTCAACAAGCACGAGTTCTTATTATGTTAACAAGCTCAGTTAACCTATTTCATTTTTCTAAATTATACAGATGGGTTGGGTAAGGAATGAGGTTCTTCGGCTATACTCGGCAGCACCAAATGTGCAGAGGCAGGCGAAAGAAGATGTGGTGGTGGGGGGCATTGTCATCCCCAAGGGAACCAATATGTGGATTGATGTGGTCGGGATGCACCATGATCCTGCACTTTGGGGGGATGATGTGAATGAGTTCAAGCCAGAGAGGTTCAAGGACAGCATCAATGGAGGGTGCAAGCATAGGATGGGCTTCTTGCCATTTGGATTTGGTGGGAGAACTTGCATTGGAAGAAACTTAGCAATCATGGAGTACAATATTGTTTTGAGTCTCATCCTTCGCAAGTTTTTCTTATTGGTCTCACCAACATACATCCACTCACCCAAGATTATGTTATCCTTAAGGCCTTCACATGGAGTCCCATTGATCCTTCAACATTTATAGAGTGATGAACACTCTTGAAGGATTGAATTGGAAAGTATAGGCATGATTTCTGATCTTCTATTTTTTTCCCTGTTTGGAGAAAGCATTCAGGATAAAAAAGGTTTGTAATTGAGTCGAGTATGTCCTGAATCGTAATTGGCTTGGCTATATTGTAGGCTATTTATGTACTCAAGGCAAAGTTTCCACATATATGTTTATACTTGGCATGATTAAAATTTTAGAAAATCATATTTGGCTTGTACTTAATTTGTTTTTATATTAATTGAATGGAAGTAAATTAATAAACATGCTACAATTTGAATTTACTCTAGAGTATTTAATAAGTTAATTGTTGAAAAATAAACAAATTTGTTTGAATGCTTAAGTAAACATTTAGACTACATTTAATTTTAGTTCATTTAACATAAGAGCTTTTAAAAAATATTCAATTTCCTTTATTTATTAATTTGAATAAATTTAATTGAGGATAAGAGCAATGTTCAAGCGGTTAATACTAATAGAGTGCATTGATTTATTTATAGTTCTATTGAAAAATAGCAAGTAGTTAGATGTAACAAAATATAAGCAGATGCCTCTCCTACTTCTAAAGCGGGAACAGACGTTCAATTGAAATACTAGTATTTTCTTTTCTTGAAGGAACAACATAGTGACTTCTGCTCGCACAACGTTCCAAAATCATGACCTGTATTCTAATTATATGATACCTTTTCTATTTCTTGAATATTAATTTGTTGTGAAAAGCTTATTCTACGGTCTTTGAACATATTTTCTATTGGGGCTTATTTGATTGGCTTCCGCGTGCGCTAAAAAGAAATGTCTGTAAACTTTTTGCTTTCTTCAAGATATTTTTTTTAAAATTTAATTATTTACCAATCTAATAGCGGGGAATTGGTTGGTTGAGATACGCTAGATAAATGGAAGTTGAATGAGTATATTTCCTTTTTGCATTTCCCCTTTCTTTTCTAAAAAAAAAGCTAAGGAACAACAAGGCTGTTTTGAACAAGTATATTTATTGTTATTTGAGGTGAAAAAGAACAAGAAGACCAAAGAGAAGGAGAAGGAGATTTGTTCTTGTTTGATGGGACAATGTATTTTTCATTCTTCAGTGATTAACTTACTTCTTTTCGATGATCATTTAATAATTTTATCTTTGTTTGGCTTCTCGATCGATATGCGACCTACAATTTAGTCATTCTATAGGTGTTATGTATTGAGACTGATTTGGAGACCATATGACATGCTCAGGACTGAAGCAAAAAAGCCGACACTTAAGCGTCGGGCTATGGACGCATATGCACACATTTGTGGGCGCTACAGAGGAGGGGGCGCCTATGCGCACTCCTTTAGGCTCCCAATGTTAGGTGCAACTCTTCATTTCCTTAGAGAGAATGACACTTAGATGCCAAGCCCGGTCTCCTATGCACCCATAGTAGTTATCACATAGTTTTTGGTTTTAAGGGCTGATTTAAACATTGTATAGTGGTTTTCCTTTGATGCGTTCTTCAGCGACTTCTCGATAAAGGAGGGAAGTGTCAAAGAGGAGAATTTCAATGATTTCGACTTGCGTTTCTTGGTTGGGATCGGAGAAGGAAGAGTTTGAAGTGATGCCCTAAAAGTATTCTTGTAAAAGGAGAGGAAATTGTTGTTGTTGCGAGATCTAGATATACCAACTTATGTGGTATATATATAAATCAAAATAGAATAACGATTGACAAAGTCAAAAATAAAATGAGAAAAATCACGCCAGAAAAGAACAACGCAGCGGAACACACAGATTTACGTGGTTCGAAAAATTGCCTACATCCACGGAGTTGCAGAGGATTTTACTACTTAAGGAATTTACACCAGTCGATCACCTCGACTTACAAGAAAAATCTCTCACTCTTTGTTGCTCTCTCTTCTTCTCTCTCTATACTGAGATACACCGAAGAAAACTCTACACCGAGATACACCAAAAAAGAAAAACTTACAAGATAAATAAACCTAATTTGTCTTCTGTCATAAGCCACCAAGAAGAATCCTAAGGAGAACAATCTTCTTCTTCATCCTTCTTCTTCCTTCTGTCGCAAGGAACTGCTCCTCTTTGCACTTTTCTTCCTCTGCCCCGAGGAAACCTTCCTCTATCCCGAGAAAATCGAAGAAGAACTCAAAGCATGACTTCAAAACCCAAGGAGAGTCATCCGAAGCTTTTTTCACGAACAGGAAGGAAAGAAGAGATGCTTAACTTCACAAAAGAGGAAGGCGGGAGTGGTTATTTGTGAAGAGGTGTGATTCTCCAAAGTAAAGTAACCGACGAAGCATAGTGGACCGGGCTCCACCATTTCTAAAAATTCTCCAACTTGGAGACCAATACACAGGCTGCAACATCTTCTTTCTCAAATTGATATCCTTCACTGGCGGTGTCTCCTTTTTTTTCAACATGTATCCTCCACCTCTGCAAGTTAAAGCCTCTGTCTTCACTTCAGAAGACCAACTGAAGCTGTGCACAACTTCAGTTTCTCAAGAGTAGCACCCTCAGTTAACATATCAGCAGACTCCACATATCTTTGCACTTCCAAGCTATTTCCTTGGTAACTTTTGTCTCTTCTTATAACTCCCACTGAATGGGCACATCCTGCCTCTGCTGAAAGCCTTTTTCAACAAGTATAGCTTTGTACCTCTTATTGATATCACGCTCAATCTTCACCTGGTACACCCTTTTATTGTGTAATGTCTTCTTCCCTGATGGAAGTTCTGTCAGCTCCCACTTTCTTGAACTTTCATTTGCAAGATTTCTTCATAGCTATGTAGTTCATCAACATCTGTCTGTGGAATAATAGAAATGGGTGCTCCAGACTAACTTTCCTCTTCACTTTCATCACTGCCCTGCACTGTGGCCTCTGATAGATTTCCTACCATTCAAAGCCCCTGAATCCAATATCAAGTCTTCAACATAACTATAAACTGTCAACAATAGTGCATCTTGTGATTCTTTAGATATCACATTTGTGCTATCATTCTTCATCTTCTTAGGATTTCTGCAGTTCTTATTTATGTGACCACTATTGCCACAAGTCTAACAGGTTGCCTGCTTACGAAACTTTGATTTTGATCTCACTATACTTGAGTTCCTATCATGTCATCTCCCTCTGAAATCAACATTCAGTGCTGGGCTCGAACTCGAAACCTCACCAGAATCTTTCTTGCGAACTTCCTTAGCCAAAATCAAATCACGAATATCATTGTATTTCAGTTTAGATTTACTTGCATAACTGTTAACTGCTATCCTCATGACTTTCCAACTATCTTGCAATGAAGTCAACAAGACCAGTGCACATATCTCAGCATCAAAATCAATTTCCACATACTACAATTGATTTGTGATAGTATTGAAAATATTCAGATGTTGAGCAACAGAAACACCTTCCGCTATCTTTAAATTGAATAACTTATTCATCAAATACACCTTTTTATTCACCGATGACTTTTCATACACATGATAAGGTTGTCATGAGAACTATAGTCGTCTTTTCCTTGACGTCGATGTGTGCAACGGATCTCGATAGGGTCAATCGAATAGCCCTCAGAACTTGTCGATTTAACAAATTTCATTCAACCACATCCATCATTTCAGGTATTTTCCCCAATAACGGAAGATGAAGTTGCTTCCCATAAAGATAGTCCTCTATTTACATTCTCCAATAACCAAAATCTGTGTCATCAAACTTCTCGATCTCTGAAACCTTCACTTCATATGCAACTATCATTCTTCCTCAGATCTGAAACCACGCTCTAATACCAATCATTGTTGCGAGATCTAGATATATTAGTTTATGTGCTATATATATAAATCAAACAGGAGAACAATCGATGAAGTGAAAAATAGAACGAGAAAAAAAACATCAGAAAAGAACAACACAGCGGAACACACAGATTTACGTAGTTCGACAAATTGCCTACTTCCACAGAGTTGCAGAGGATTTAACTACTTGAGAAATTTACACAAGTCGATCATCTTGACTTATAAGAGGAATCTCTCACTCTTCATTGCTCTTTCTCTTCTTCTCTCTCTGTTCTTCTCTTTCTATACCAAGATACGCCAAAGAAAACTCTACACCGAGATACACCGAAAAAGACAAACTTACAAGAGAAATAAACTCAATTTCTCTTCTACCACAAGCCACCAAAAAGAAGCCTAGAAGAACAATCTTCTTCTTCTTCCATCTTCTTCCTTCTGCCGCAAGGAACTGCTCCACCTTGCACTTCTCTTCCTCTGCTCCGAGGAAACATTCCTCTATCCCGAGTAAACCGAAGAAGAACTCAAAGCGTGAGTTCAATACTCAAGGAGGGCCATCCGAAGCTTTTATCACAAATAGGAGGGAGTGAAGAGATGCTTCACTTTACAAAAGAGGAAGACAGGAGTGGTTATTTGTGAAGAGGTGTGACTCTCCAAAGCAAAGTAACTACCCAAGCATAGTGGACTGGGCTCCATCGTTTCTAACAAAAATCGAGTGTGTTCTCTGTAAACTCTCTATTTTTCATGGTGGAATTTTCTATTAGTGTGGCTTTGTAGTTTTTCCCCATTCTCTCATTATTTCACATTAAATTCCCATGTGCTTTTATGGTTTGCTTTGTTGTGCTTCTATTCATAAATTTGTTCTGTTTTTTGCGAATCTACACAATCTTATTTCTTGGCGTAGTTTAATATTTTGAGTGTAGGCCCCAGTGAATTTTGGAAAGGAGATTCTTCCTCAATTTACTCCCAATAAAGTGGTATCAAAGAGGGGTTCGCTTCGAGTGACAACAATAGCCGATGAAGCAATGCTCAAACTGGAGAAGATGCAAGAAGAGAATTAGTTGTATAAAAAAAAGCTTTACATGCCCCTCATCTACAAAGAATTACAAGGAAGCATAAGTCTATGTCTATGGAGGAATTGTTGACCTCACTTTTGGTTGAGGTCTAGAAATTTCTTTAGTAGCCTAGGTCTAGCCATAGGACTTTCCTATTGACTAGTCTTAGAAAATTAGAAAAGGTACCCCCATCATTAGAAACTCAAAACTCTCCTATTTACTCAACTTGAAAGTCTACATACTGATCTTAACCTCTAGCATTTAGTAGGTAAGATCATTATAAGAGAATTCAAGAAGAATCCCCATAGGATTACTTGGCTTTAGGGTCAATCCTGGGTGTTGACTTGAGACTAAGGTACACCATATCTGCACAATACATTAATTCATGGTTCATTTAGAATGAATATTTATCCAATTCTATTTGAAAAGCCTAACTTGGTCTTTTGCCCCTAGGCGCCTCCAAACTACCTAACTGCCATTGGGACCCAAATTTGGATAATATTCCCAAATTTTGCCAAAATACCCAAAATTGATCAAAACCCATTTCAAACACCTTGGATACATCCAAATTTGGCAAAGTTTCCAAAAATTGCCAAATTACCAAAATACCCCTCCATGACCCAAAATCCAAAAATTTCCAAAAATGCCCAATAAATCCCAATAAATCCAAAATATTCCCAATTTCATTTTTTCTAACTTAACCTTGTTCCAATTTGGTCAATATGACCATCTTTGACAAAATCCCCAAATTAGCCCCAAATTTGGCTAACACCCCAAATCTCAATAATTGAATGCCTTAGATCTCAAATTGGCATTCAATTCTTGTTGAAAATCCTTTATAAGGTCATTTTTGACCAACACAACAATCAATTTGAGCTTAGCCCAAAGCTAGCTCAAGTTAGACTCAAATTTGACCCATAAGGGTTTAACTTAAGTCTAAACCCAAAACCATCCAAATTGATTACCAAATCAACTTCAAAATAACTTTCATCCTTCATGAAAGTTGTTTATAATGAGGTTTTACATCAAAAAAAACAATCAATTTGAG
>NEWO01000057.1:2346758-2365733 GCA_003013225.1 Phalaenopsis aphrodite | reverse complement strand
CCTTAGGGATAGATACAAGATTTGAGGTAAAGCGCTTTTTCATCTAAACTATGAAAATTATGGGGTCAATTTGACTCCATATTTTTCAAAACTAAATTTTTTAACGTCCTTCCGAAGCGGGCAACGAGATTTCAATTTCGATGACCGACAGCTTCTTACGGGCAAACCCCACACCAAAAATAGTGCCGACAGGAATGAGAAGTGTTGGATCAAACAACATTAGGTTTGATTAGGTTGTCACTCTCCTCATCTGTCGCGTTCAACATTATAAATGAGAAAATTATGATGGATCTCATAGCGATACTAACCAAGATGTATGAAGAACCTTTTGCTTCAAATAAAGTTTTTCGAATGAAGAAGCTATTCAATATGAATATGGTAGAAGGTAGTTTAGTGACAAAACATATGAATAATTTCAATACTGTGATGAGTCAGTTGAGTTATGATGGGATCAAATTTGATGATGAGGTCAGAGCAATCGTGATATTATCTTCATTATTGAATAACTGAGATGGTTTGGTCATGACAATGACTAATTTTTTAGAGAATTTAGCTGAACTTTGATGACGTTATGAGTTTGATGTTGAATGAAGTTCACAGAAAAATACTAAATGTTGAATCATCAGGTTTTGCAGTGAATGTTGATAACATAGGAAGGAATCATGATAGAATTACGACTAGAGGATGATCCAAGTACAAAAGAGAAAAGTTCAATTCAAGTAGAGGAGAAAGCTGAATGTAGTAAGAAAAGACATTTCAAGAAGGATCGCAAATCTAAGGAAAGCTGGCGGTGAAGGATAAGAAATGAGTCTCTCAACAAATGTTTCAACTAGTGAACTCATAAATGACTAGCTGATATTATACCTAATCAATACCGAATTTTGGATAATACATATAGGTGTTTCTTTTTCATGCTTTCCCCAATAAAGTCGTATTAAAAAACTATACTTGGTCTGATCTAGGACAGGTTTATTTGAAAGATAACAAGATCTGCAATATTGTAGGAAAGGGTGATGTCGATATCAGGTTGTCAAATAGAAGAACTTAGAAGCTTACTAAAGTTAGAAATGTTCCAAGTTTGAAGAAAAATCTTAGCTCTTTGAGCCGGCTGACAAAGTCAGGACTCGTGACTACTTTCATAGCTGATTCGTAGAAGGTGACTACTGGGGCACTAATGATGGCTTGGGACAACATTGAATGTGCCCTTTATCTGATCAATGACATTGCTGATTTCATTGATGTGGCTTGAACCGGGATACATGCAGGTTTGTGGAAATGTAGGCTTGGTCATAAGAGTGAAAAATTTATGAAGTCTCCACTTTATAAAAATAAGCTTCATGGTTTAAAATCAGTTGATCTGGATCTCTGTGAATATTGCATATATGATAAGTAGAAGAAATTTTCTTCCTTTAAGAGTGGGTCAGTGGTGAAATCAATGAAACTAAAGTTAGTGTATACTGACGTAGATGGTCCTACTCCGGTACAGTCCATTTACGGTTCTCACTATTTTATCATGTTTATTGATGATCAGACAAGACAAGTATGAGTTTATTTTTGAAAGCAAAAATTGGTTGTATTTGAATTCTTTAAGAAGTGGAAGGCTATGGTTGAAAATGAGACATGCTTGAAGTTGAAGTGTCTCAAATTAGAAAATGAAGGCGAGTACTATAATAAAAAATTTAGGAATTTGTGCTACATTTGGGGGGGGGGGGGGGGTCAAGCTTGAGTTCACTGTCCCAAAGACACCGCAGAAGAATGGTGTGGACGAACACATGAACAAAATATTCACAGAGCATGTTAGGAGCATGTGGTTGCATGCAAGCTTGCCAAAATAGTTTTGGGCTACAATAAACACTACAATTTATTTGATTAATCATAATCCATTAATACCTTTGGAGGAAGGCATACCTGAAGAAGCCTAGATGGAAAAAAAGGTAAATCTATCTCATTTAAGAGTTTTGGATGTTTTGCAAATGTGCATTTTGATGCAGGTTCCATGAGCAAACTTAACTCGAATTATGTTAAATGTATCTTCATTGGATATAACTCATATGTGTTTAAGTACAAGTTTTGGGATTATTTGAATCAGAAATTCATCAAGTGCAGAGATATCACTTTCAATGAAATGGAGATGTACATGGACAGGGCCATAACTCAGAACATCCAGTCAGCTACTTCTAAAGATTCCAAGTATATTGAGATATAAGGTACTAATCATTAGGAGGTCGATGAAAGGAGAAATGCTTAACTAGAAGAAGCAGTGGAAGTTCTTCAGTCACTTGCTACTGAAGTCAGGACATCCAATCAAGTGATACAACCTGTAAATAGGTATTTTCCTTTGTCACGCTATTTGTTGCTGACTGATAGTTATAAATTAGAGTGCTTTGAGAAGGTCACTCAAGTTGAAGATTCAAGGAAGTGGGAGCTTGCCATGGATGACAAAATGCAATATTTGGAGTAAAATCAGACTTGGGATTTGACGTTACTACCAAATGGTAAAAGAGAACTACATAACAAGTGAGTCTAAAAGCAGAAAGAGAAGTTAGATGGTAGCAAACACTACAAGGCAGAACTTGTTGTAAAGGGTTTCAAACAAAAAGAAGAAGCATAATATACAAGATCTTTTCCCTAGTGGTGAGGATGATGACTGTCAGGGTTATACTTAGTCTGGTAGCAGAGGAAAATTTATATTTGGATGTAAGAACAACTTTAATACATGGAAATCTAGAGGAGGAGCTATACATGGTGCAACCACAAGGTTACAAGGTTCTAAGAAAAAAAAATTATTGGTCTGCATATTTAATAATAGTCATTATAGATTGAAGCAGACCTCAAGATAGTGCACAAAAGTTTTTTTCATGTCAGACAATAGATACATGAAGTTCCAGACATACTACTGTTGCTTCATAAAATACTTTGGTAATTATTAAATCTTTCTTCTGTTGTATGTGGATGATATGTTGATTGCAAGAGAAAATATATAGAAAATTAAGGACTTAAAGAGTTAGTTATCAGGTGAGTTTGAGAAGAAGAATTTAGGTGCAACCAGAACGATCCTCGGGATGAGAATCAACACGGACATGAGTGCAGGAACACTGAAGTTGTCTCAAACTGACTATGTTGAGAAGATCCTACAGAGGTTCAACATGGGATAGGCAAAACCAGTTTGCACCCCCTTAGTTATTCACTTCAAACTATCTAAGGAGCTATCACATATCTCTGAAATAGAGCAAGCACAGATTGGAAAAAATCCGTATGCATTAAAAGTTGGAAGCTTGATGTACACGATAATTTGTACCTGACCAGAGGAAAATATGTTGAGATTTTCTTATGTATTTTATACTGTTTTGATGATATTGCACTTTAAATAAATGTATTTTTGATGTTTTGTTGCAGGAATGATGAATTAGAGACATTGGAGCAAAAATATTAAAAAAGGAGCGAATTTGGAGCGAAAAGGACCAAAATGTGAAGAATTGAACTAGGGCGCCGACGGCGCCATCGACCCCGCTGACGGCTCCATTGACCCCGCCAACGACGAGATTTTCCAGAGACTCCAGAATTAATTCATTAAGAATGTCTGCCGATGACGAGCTCGACGGTTATGCCCAATCAAGCTTTGGATAAAGCTCAATTTTGAAGGGATGCTTAGGCAACACTTGGAAAAGCTCATCCACAACTTTAAAAGACTATTTTGGCCAGAAATTAGAGATGAAGGAAGGAGTCTAGAAGTCCTGGAGAGGTCCTGGGGTTAGAAATGTTCCAATAGTGTGTAAAAATTGTGAAGAATTCTTCGAGAGATTGTAAGAGTGGAGGGAAAGTGAGAGATTTCTTCTTCCTTGCTACTTCGAAGATGAATTCTGTGTGCTGTAAAGAAAGTAAGAGATTCAGAGGAACTTTGAGGAGTTCTCTTGGGGAGAAATTAGAGATAAGTTATTTACTTGTTGTAGTTTGTATGACTTTGATTTTATATATGAATTTCAAGTTTTGTTGCATTTTCCCCATGAGATCTGAGTAGTTTTCTCTGTCTTTCTCCTTGTCTTGAGATTTGTGAAATGGTGATTTGAATTGGTGAAGCCATGAAAATGTTTAAGAAGTTGTGATGATCTTTTCACTTCGATCTTAATTTACTTTCAATGTGGCCAATTGATTTGTTAAAATATGTTGAGTTTTACAACTAAAAGTGAAGATTACATCCAAGATTCAGGGAGGTCAAAGCCCTTGGAAGTTGGGTGCAAATAAATAGGTAAATAATATGATCGGGCGTAGAATTGGAGATTTTAGAGTGACAGACTAAATTCCCCAATTCGGTCATATCGTTTGGATGCTGAAGTGTAGATGTTAGCCCTCAGGTGAGGGGAACGTGGGAGCTCCGAAGTGAGAGCCGGTATCTTCCCAACATAGTCACAGATTCAGTAAACAAGTGTATGATTAGTCAATGTTCTTTATGCTTGGACCAAATGGTAAATAATATGTGTGCTCCTATTTGACACAATATAATTTGAACTAATTCACTTTATCAATTCACTATAGTTTCTTGACAAGGAGAATGATGCTTTCTTATATATTGAATATCACATTTAAACCTTCATTAATATCATTAGTTATTTAATAGTTATTAAAATTACATAATTATTTCAATTGCCTATTAATGACAGATAAACAAATTAAACTTCATTGTCGTGATTAAAGTATTGCTTTTCTAAAATCTTAGTTCGTAGTTCTAAACATACTCCCTATGGGATCGATATCTAGGACTCCATTAGAGCCCTATATTATTTGAGCGATATGTATACTTGCATTGATAAGTGAGACTTTACAATTATTGAATATTTAATTCGTCTATATTTATCGAATTTATAACTGTTATTAAGCATTTGGTACAATTGCTGAGGAAGTATATCTTTTAGCAACAGTATTAAATACTTATATTTTTAAGCATATATAAATTCGCGGTCAGTACCATACCAAATATTGCATATATAGTGGGAGTGTTCAGTAGATACATGAAAAATCCAGACAAACATCATCAAGAGGCAGTGAAGTGGATTCTCAGGTATTTGAGGGGAACAGTCAAAAGTGTGTTTTATTATCGAAATGCAGGGATCATTCTATAGGGATTTGTAGATTCAGATTTGGTAGGAGATGTGGATAGTAGGAGAAATATAATAAGGTATATCTTTATTTTATGGAATGCAATGGTGAGTTGAGTTTCTGGGTTATAAAAATTTTTTTCACTTTCAACTACGGATGCCGAATACATTGTTATCACTAAGGCTAGCGAGGAGTTGATTTGGCTACAATGTTTCATGGCAGAATTGGGAAAGGAGTAGCGTATTAGAAAACTCTACAGTGATAATATGAGTGCAATTCATCATGCTAAGAATGATGTTTTTCATGATAAGGTGAAACAAATTCATCTAACGTATCATTTTTTTCGCTCCCTCTTAGTAGATGGGTTGTTGTTCTTGGAAAAGATACACATAGCTCATAATCTTGCAGACATATTGACGAAGGCAGTTACTATTGAGAAACTAGAGCCATGCTTGATATTAGTTGGATTTCATAAAATTTAAGACTGGGGGTGAGCCACACCATGTTACGCAGCCATGATACATGACTATGAAGGCGATTCGACTAGAGTTGCAGGTATAAAGGACTAGTGCTGGGTGCAATCAATCACTAAGTGGGAGATCGTTATGTATGAAGACTGATTTGGATACCACCACAAATGCTCAGGACCAAAATAGAAAAGTCAATGCTTAAGTGTCAGTTTATGGCCGCATATGCACCATTTATGGGCACCAAGAGAGGAGGGGGCGCTTATGCGCCCCCTTTGGTGCCTAGGTGCCCAATATTAAGCGTATATTTCCATTTCTCCAGAGAGAACCGCATTTAACCGCCAAGTACAGGTTCCTATGAGCTTGAACTAGTTATCACACAGTTTTTTGTTTTATGGGTCGAACTTCAGGGTAGTATAGTTGTTTTCCTTTGGTGTGTTCTTCGACATCCCAATGAATAAGAGAAGTGTTGGAGAGGAGGATTTCAGTGACTTTGATGTGTGTTACTCGCTTTAGATTGAAAGAAAGAGTTTAGAGCTGGGACTTGTAAGTTTTCTTGAGGGAGCAGAGAAAATTGAGTGTGCTCTCTGTAAACTTTGTTTTTCATAGTGGAATTTTCTTGTGGTGTAGATCTGTGATTTTTTTTTCCAATTCTCAGGTTTTTTACGTTAAATTCTCGTGTGTTTTTTTTTTTTGGTTTATTTTGTTGTGTTTCTGTTTATAAGTTTGTTCCGGTTTTCTCAAATCTACACGATCTTATTCCATGCTGTGGTTTAGATTTCGAGTCTAAGCCTTGACGAAATATGGGAAGGAGATTCTTCTGCAAGTTACTTTCTCCCAAAACTAGGTTGGTCTCGATTGATATCTAACATCTAGTTCAACCATCCACTAGGACGGTTGAACCTAGGTTTGACGTTCGATCGATATCCAAACTCAGTTTCGACCATTCTCTAGGCCGGTTAACCCTTGGTCGGTCGGTCGCTCGATTGATATTCAGGCTCAGATATCTTTGTTTATTCTCATTAACCCCTATCTGGTGACACATGGTCCACTCTGAGTTGTATGCGAAAAATTTGACCAAGAGAATTTTATTTGTACAAATATAATATTTTTATCAAATGCTTATAATTTGGATCCACGGTGCACAAGTAATGCTTTATTATCATATTTACAATTTCAAGAAAATACGTTCATACTAGTATTAGAAGGAAAAAAAAAAGGTTTCGCGAGAATTTTGATCCCACAAAATTTAAAATTTGTTGACTTAGTTTTAATTAAATATAATAAATTTGATAAATATTCTAATTAAAATTCTCCCAGAAATTGCTTTTTTCCTTAATAATCCCTAATGATATTACACCCAAATTATTTATGCTCTTTCAAAATATTAATATTTGTTTGAAAAAAATTATGTCAGACGCACCGATAGAAATTGGATAGATTCAAATCTGTTTTCTTTCGTCTCCGTCCATGCGGTGCCGGTTCTTCCCCGCACCAAAACTTAAACCCGAAGACCTCTTCTCCATTTCTCCAGTCTCGCTGTAACACTACTAAAATGGAAGAACCGAGAGCTACTACTCTGCAAGGCCAACCGAAACCCCCGAATCCGGAAGGAGCGGAACCTGTCGCCGTTACCGCTAACGCCCCAGTTAGCAAGAAAAGGAAGCCAGATAGTGGCGGATTCCACGACTCCGATTTCGTTAAGGTTCGCGCTCTGGTCAAAGAGCTCCGCCCTTTCTTCATGGAGGTGACTCTCTTTCTCGTTACTTAAACCTGGTCAAATCTGGTTGTTTGTTATCTACTAGTTTTTTTTTTCCCGGCTCAATGGGCTATTTCTTTTCTTTGATTTTTGAAAGATCTGGTTAAGGGATGATTTAAGGTTAGTGGAGTTGGTGCATGCCCAGTAGGAACTTTTCTTAAAACTCATTTTTCATCCCATTGTTTTATTCCCAATTTATGAGTCTGTTATCTTCGTTTTGACAAGATCAAAACATATGGAAATACACCTGGATAGTGCTATTTTAGTCATTAATAATGTGATATAAAATTTGCAATGATTCTCCAATAAATGTGCTTTGGCTGACAACGTAAACATGCTCATGTGTTTTAATAATTTTTGCACCCAACTAATCTATGCAATTGGGGCTGTAATTGAGTTGAGTCGTGTTGAGTATATCATAGTTGGACTTGGCTTGGTACGATTATAAGTTGTTCTTGTTCGGCTTGAGCTTGTGTCGAGCTTTCGCATGATTGTTCAAGCTTGGCATGTTTAAAGTTTTCAATGTTTGCACTTGATTTGTTTATGACAAGTGAACCAGGTTTTAGAGAAGCTAATAAATGAGCTAAAAGTCAAATGAGTATCTAGATTTTCATATAAAAATATAATAAATAATTTTACGAATCTAAATAAATAAATAATTAAATAAATTATATAAAAATAAGAACTAATATATATATATATATATATATATATATATATATATATATATATATATATATATATATATATATATATATATTCACAACATTGAATTTCAAGACAAAAAAATTTTGAAACAAGAGCAAAAAAAATTAAATGAAATAATATTACAAAGTAACTCATAATGTAAAATCATTCATCAGTTGTAGAAATAATTGAGAAAAATTAAAGATAGTTAGATCAAACATAATAAAAAAAGAATGAACAAAAGTTATGTTCACGTTTAGAATTCCATCATGTTAATTTTCAAATATTTAATAATTAATAATAAAATAAATTTATAATTAAGAATTAATCTAAAAATGTCATTGATATAATAGTTAATTACTATTAAATCTATAATTAAATAATTCATAGCTGATCAAATTTTATTTTAATAAAATATTTTATATGATACATGGTATGTTTGAGCTTAATAGCGAATATTTAACAAGTTACTTGTTGAACAATAATAACTTGTTCGTGAATATAAATGAACATGTTCGACTATGTTCATGCTTAATTTATTGAAGATTCGAGTTTTAAAAAATTGTTCAAGCTTGTTTATTTACTAATTTGAACGAACATGATTGAGTCTTAATCGAGTCGTGTGCGAGTTGTTCATCGAGTGCATTGGTTCATTTACTACCTTATATGCAATAAATGCTTATATAATGTCCTTTACCTTTATGAGGCCTTCCATCTTAAGAACATGTGCATTCCTGTCCTCTATTAGTTAATTTTCTTTGCTTTTGATTACATCAATGTTTGCAAAACTTCATATGACTATAAAAGGCTAAAAATTTGGGCATAGCCGTACATAAGGAGTAGTGTTCTGAAAGTTTATTAATATGCTTATATTATTTTTTTCATTTAAAAATATTTGGGGCATTTACCTGCATACCGCACAATTCTTATATATTTACATGTGTAACGCTTAAACTTTCATATTTACATGTACACTTAAATCTCTAACATACATAAAAACACCACAATTGCTAGCTTTTTTTAAGTGAAATACAGTTTTTATTTATAAATTTATGATACCAAAGTGTGACAAATATAAATATCAAACTCTAGGTGTTAGATATGTAAATACATAAGAATTGTGTTGTATGTATGTAAATTTCTCAAAATATTTATATTAAGATGTTTATATATCATTTGTTGTTCAAATTATCTCATTTAATTTAGTTCAAGTTTCACTTAATTAGAATAGCCTTGATTACTGGGTTAAACATGAATTGTCATAATTCAGCCACTTTGGAAGATAACCTGAGATGTTGTTTTTCGTTGATTCAAAATTGGGAGGGGACATAAGGATTGTCCTCATTGAAAGAAAGAGTTAAAACAAGTTACCAAACAATGGATCCTCAAGTTAATGTTGAATCTTAAAATTATTTCAACGTTTGAATCCTCAGAGAAGAATATAGGAAGCCAAAATATGGGCTGCATGAAATTCTGATTGACTCTTAGTAGATTATGAATAAGAAATAAAATTTTGGGTTTAAGGAGACTATCGGGTTTGATAATTCAACATTCTAAAATACCTCTATTATAATATTTGATGATGAAGTTCTTTCTTGCACACTGTCCCATATAAGGCTTAGAAATTGAAATAAATTAGTGAAAATAAGTTACAAAACAATGAATCCTCAAGTTAATGTTGAATTTTTAAAACATTTGAACTTTTGAATACTCATAAAAGAAAGTACGAAGACAAAATATGGGTTGCATGAAATTCTTATTGAAACTTGGTCGATTATGAATAAGAAAATAAAAATTTGGGTGTAATGAGAGTATCAAATATGATAATTTAACAATGTTTTAAAGTATCCCAATGATGATTTGTAAGGATGAAGTTCTTCCTTGCACACTAAGTCCAATTTAAGGTATATAAATTGAATGTAATGTGCGATAATAAGTTACCAAACAATGAACCCTCAAGTTAATGCTGAATCCTTGAAGCTTTTGAATTTTTGAATCCTCAGAGAAGAAAGTTGGAAGCCAAAATATGGGTTGAATGAAATTTTTACCAACTTTTCATAGTTTATGTTTTATAATGCAGAATAGGCTATTTGAAGAAATATTCTTACAATTAAAAGTCCAAACTATATCCAACAGCTTATTGCTTGATAATTTTCATATAAGTAAGAATAACCTAATAACCTTCTAATTCTATTTAAATCTAAAATGTAGATTTATAAAGAAACACACACACACACACACACAAACACACACACACACTTCAAAATTTCAAGATTTGAGATGTTCAGGAAGAAACAAATTCTATGTGTGATAAAGTAACAAACACTATTAAATAAGTGAAAAAAAATGTAATTGGAGAATCAAAAGAAATAAAAATAGTTGTTGGTGGAATAATAATGCCCAAGAAAAGATAAAATATAAGAATTTGTGTAAGAAAAATTGGTTTAAATGTAAAATCTTAGAGAATTGGGAAAAATATAATGTGACCCATAGGGAGTTCAAGAAAATAATTTGTGATGCTAAAATTCTGTTTTTAGTGATCTTTATAATAGATTATATATTAAAGAGGGTGAAAAATATGTGTAAACTAGCCAAACAAAGAAAATAGAAGTAAATATTTAACTCAATTAAAGTGTATTAAAGATGAAAATAAAAGTATTTTTTAATGAAAAATTATTCAACATAGGTGGATAAATTATTTTGATAAACTTTTCAATGAAGTTTCTGAAAATACAATCAACCTTAATGATCTTAATATCGTTAATCATAATAAAATATTATATTTTTACTATCACATTAGTAAAAAAGAAGTTGAGGAAACTTTAAACAATGAAAACCAAGGATGAAAAATTAGTAGGACCTGATGATAATCCAATTGAATTGTGGAAATATTTAGGAGATTCAAGAATTTCTTGGCTTACCAAACTTTTTAATATTATTTTTAAAACTAAAAAATGTATGAGGAGTGAATGAAGAGTATTTTGGTCCCCATTTTTAAGAATAAAGGGGATGCACAAGAGTTTTGCAGATTATAGATGAATTAAGTTAATTTGTCATACTTTAAAATTATGGGAGAGGGTAATTGAGCATATGTTAAAACGTGTTATAAAAATTCTCATAATCAGCTTGATTTTATGCTGGGTAGCTCTACTATGGAAGCTATACATTTATTGGGAGGTTTGATTGAGAAGTACAAAGAGAATAAGGATGATTTACACATGATTTTTATTGATTTAGAAAAAGCTTACGATAAGGTTCTTAGAGAAATCCTTTAGAGAGTTCTAGAGAAGAAATGTGTTGATATGATTTATATTAAGTCATTAAAGATATGTATACTAGAGTTGTTACCTATGTTCAATTAGAAAGAGGATTGACCAATTATTTTTCTATTTCAGTTGAATTACCTCAGGGATTAGCTTTAAGCCCATATCTTTTTGCTTAATTTAGGGATGCTCTTACTGAATATTTATAGGAGGATGTACCTTGGTGTATGCTTTTTGCTAATGATATTCTTCTTGTGGAGTAGGGCGTCAAAAATTGGCTCAAAACGCCAACATGACTCGAACTTGACTCGAAAAATCTGGGTTAGAGTTGACCTGAATATTTTTCAAGTCGAATTCGGGTTAGAGAATTCGACCCGTTTATTATCTGGGTTGGGTTCAAGTTGAACCTGAAAACTCTAACATGACCCAATTTAGCATGAAGTTTGGGTCGGGTTGCGGTCTTAGTTTTCGACCGGTTTATTATTCGGGTCGAGTTCAGGCGGACCCTATTCAGGTCGAGTCATTTCGTGTCGGACCTGAATCCAACCCGCTGAACCGAATTGACACCCTTATGGTGGATAAGACTAGAGAAAGAGTTCAGTATAAACTTTAATTATGGAGGTCTACATTGGAATCTAAAAGCCTTCGTTTGAGTATAACTAAAACTGAATACATGGAAACTAATTTTAGGAGTAGTTCTAGTGGCAGAGTTGTAACTTTGGGTGATCAAATCATTAAAAGATGTAAACAATTTAGATGTCTCGGGTCTACTGATCTAAGCGATGGTGATATAGATGGGCATGTTGTTAGTAGAATTCAAGTTGCTTGGTTGAAGTAGAGGAATGCTTCTGACCTATTGTGTGATTGAAAATTACTGTTTAGATTGAAAACATAATTTTATAAGATGGTGGTGAGACTTGCAATGCTCTATGGCACAGAATGTTGGCCTTTGAAAGAGAAACATAAAACAAAGTTAAGTTTTGTTGAGATGAAAATGCTTATGTGGATGAGTGGCTTGACACTTATCGACAAAATGGAAATGAATATATCCATGATAGTAGCTCTAGCGGTGGACAAAATTAGAAATATTTGTCTTAGATGGTTTGGTCATATTAATCGTCAATCATCTGATGATCCGATTAAGAGAGTAGATGTTTTAGATTCGACTTATGTTAAGAAAGACAGAGATAGGCCGAGAAAGATTAAGCATATTGTATAAAAAATAATCTTAATTTATTATAATTAAATGACAGTATGACACTCAATAAAACACAATGAAGAAAAAAGGACTCATGTTGCCGACCCCACTTAGTGGGATATAGGCTTGTTGTTGTTGTTGTTGTTGTAAGAAGATATATAAACTTAAATATTAATACTTATATAAGGTTGTTAAAATTGGATCAAACATAAACCAGAAGAATGAGTTGTTTAAGGTTTAATAATTAAACTAGTGGTTGAATCAAATGACATAATGAGTATTTTAATTATTTTAATTTAATTTAATGGTGTAATAATAGTAATAACCATATTAAAAAAAAGAAATAATTAATTAAAATAAAATTTTTATCTAATGGACGGGTCGATTTGAAGGGTTTACCATATCGATAGTTTTGTTTTTACGAGACGCCTCATTCAAACCAAAGAATAGAAATGAGAGAACGACAAAGAGAGTAGAGAGTGAGGAGGAAGAGCGAGGGAAGGCTTAACGCGTGTGATCGAGGTGGAGATCTCGTAACTTGAGTGTACTTATGTGCGCCTTGGGAAAGGAAGACGCGTGCATGGATGAAGGAGGAAGCACCCTGCGACCCTTGCGTCTTGTGGAGGGGAAGACGATGAAAGCTTGCACGCTTTGTGTGTTGCTGGCTTGCTACATAAAGGAAAAAGGAAAGGAGAAGACGCCTATGTGCTTTGAATCAAGTAAGAAGAGCCAAACTGAACATAGCTACATTTGGAAGGGTGTGACTAATTCTTGCTGTGAGGCAATCAAGGTTTTATCATGTTAATTATTGTATTTGCTATAGGTATTTATTAAATTTTAATATTAAGTTTAATTATTTCAGGATTTGTAAGCAACAAAACTTTTGAATTGGAGGGGGATGAAAAAAAATTCAACATTAGAGATAAATATTTATTTGAGAACGTGTTTATAGCCAATTAAATTATTAGTTATTAATTATTGTAATAGGTTTTACTGTTAATTAAAATCAACAATCAGATACAGAAAAATATTCAAATTTGGTAATGGATCACACTAAAGGACAGGGTATAAGATAAATGGTTTTAAGTTTGATTTCTTTAATTTAGATTTAATGTTATTAAAATATTAATAATATATTATATTAAATTATATCAACTATTAAGACCTAAGAGCATTGATCCTAAAAGATTTAAAGATAGGGAGTCAGTGGGATAATCAAGTAAGAATCAAGGTGTGTGATTATATTTTTAAATTTTAATAACTTTCATACTTTTAAAAGTATGCTTGATTTCATTTATGCTCTAGTTTAATTAGATTTAAATTACAATATATTCTTTATATCGTTAGACAAGAAAAATTTGCATGATAAATAGTTGCATATTAATTTTCTTTAAAACATCAAATTATTCCATGATCTTTAGAGTTATGCATGTTAAGAGTTTTACGTAAAATAATTGCATAGTGAATTACTTGTGAAATTATTATATTATTGCATTTTATTTTGATTCCAATAAAAATGAATTTATTCATTAGTAAATGAATGCAAGTGTCTCATAAGAAAGAAGGTATGTTATGAAGAATAAAATATTGTATATATGAATGCTTGTATCTGCATGCCAAGAGAAGTTCACCCTCTTATGGTACAGGCCAGGGGATGCCAATGTACCCTCACGCATAGATGTTATTCTATATCCCCAGACAAATATGATGTTTAGATCGCTAACTGCTATGTCAATGAGAGAATATCCGTTATGGGCGAGTAGACTTTTTCATCTCTAACAATCTTATAGTTTAGTTCACGAACCGCTTTGCCGACGGGATAATATCGGTTAGATGTGTGCTAGTTTATATTTTGATAGTGCTCCTAAGACATATTAAAATTAAGAGTATGAAGTATATTAAATTTTAACACATTACACCTTGAAAAATAAAATAAAATAAATGCATGTAGAAATTTTGGATTTCTTCAATGAGCAAACATCTATGAATATGTGCCATAAATTATTATATGATTTTCTAGTATATTTGGAGAGACTAACATATATATTGCCTTCTTTTTCTTGGGTTACTGTAGTTTAGAAATGTGGTTACTCCACTGAATTATCTTAGATAATTCATTATATTGTTTTAATATCTTTTTAGGTTTTAAGCTTTTGAATAAGATAAATGCTAGAGGAGATAATATTTATAGATAGTGATGATAAATTGAAAATTAATTTTTTATTTGATCAATTTCATTGTCTCCTTTAGTGACTCTTTCTATTATATGTGGATATTAAATTTTTAGTGATTTGAATAAAATGATTGAAAACTTAATTTTACTGTTTGACCGTTTGTTTTGCCTTAGTTAATTCTAAGACCCAGACCAAGTCGTGGTAATAAGAATATTTTTATTAATGCGATATTTAATGTAGGATGCTTGACTCTTAAATATGTTGAATATGGTTCTACATTAAAATTTAGGACATGATATTTTAATCATTTCTTTCACATTTTTATCTAAATATTTAATTTCTAGCCATCAAATTAAAATCAAAAGGCCAAAATTGTTTATTAAAACATGTTGGTTCTTAAAAATTGGTCATGTTTATCAGTTTAACCGCCAGTTTTGGCTAGTTCTAGTTGGGCCTTTGCAGAAGTGTTTTTGGGCTTGGAATAAAGAAGTCAGAGGACCAGTTCATGGTTGAATTGGTCGAACTAGATGGTCTGATCCAGTTTTAAAACATCATTTTCTCTTTGTAAATCACATTTAGAATTCAATCTTCATACTCATTTAAGTACTCAATGACTGTTTGGCTGTCTTGTATTTGATTTATCAATTGTTAAACTATTGTAGATTTACAGTATGTAAACATTAATCTTTCTTCATAGTCTATTTTTCTTGTCAACCCACATTCTGATTGGATGATTAAAATTTTTGTTGTCTCACTGGAATCCTAGATACAATGTATTAGTAGCATGTAACATGTTAAAAAATTTTGCTTGCTACATTTAACTCCTCACTAATTAACATTCAAAGCTTATTTCAGGTGCAAATAACCAATTAAGAAAAAACATTCCATTCACATCCTTAACTAAAATTGGGAACATCAACCTTCACATTTTTTTATTAATTTAGATTCACGACGGCGTTAGTCTAGATGGATTCCATGATTTATTTCATGATGTGCATATTATCGATCATCATGATCATCATGATCATCACTCGAATAATATCCTTCAAGAAGATCTTGATGCTTTTAAACAATCATTATGTTCTCTGTAGTTTTTAAGATATTAATAATCTTTAGATCCATATAGTCTCTAAGGATTGGGATGCTTAGGTTGGGGATGGTTAGACTTTCTAATATCATGTGGAGTTTAGGAGGTGGACTAAAATTTCTATGATGGCATGCCCTCGAACACTGCTTCTAATTAATCATTTAAGGTTTCTTAAGGACATTCAATCTTATATGATTGATTTTTTATGGACTCGTTAAGAAAAAGAAAGGCAAAAGACAAGCATCTCTAACTTGGCTCATTTGAAATCTTAGGTTGATTCCTCCAATTAATGTATCAAAATTTTTAATTGTGTTTAAAATGTTTGTTCTAGATTCATTTGAACTCAATCATTTTTAATTTCGCTGGCTTTGTCTTGCAAATATTCAATTCGACTATAAATTTATTGAAGTCGGAGTTTAAGTGGTTATGAGTTTGAATGTGAAAGTTATGCATTGAGATTCATACTTGATCAATTGGGTTTCTCGTTGACTCATCAAATGCAAAATTTGATTGTATTTGCTAAGACAACAAAGAAATAGTATTGCAGTAAGTATGCTTGGGTTTATTACTTTACGTCCTTGGTTTTTTTGCCTTTTTTTCCCTTAAGAGAATGTATCCTAAGTTTTGATTGGTAATTGTTAGGCACTTAATTGGACAAACTTTATATCATTTTGATCCGCCCATATTTTATGTACTTTTATAAATTTTAGACATTAAAATTCTGTTTTTTTTTTCTTTTTGTGTTTTTGAAGGTTTTGCATACTCCTGACTTCAGAAACAGCAAAGCAGCTTATGAAATTCAAAAAAGTAAGTTCAGTTCATTTCATCTATTTCTTTCTTATTAATCATTAATTAAATATTTGTGTAATGATTATAGCAGCTCATACTAGTTCTCAAAGGGCCATACATTTTAGTTTTTTTTTTGTTAGAAATGTTGATAGCTCACATTTCCTTTTCACTTTTGTTGATTTTGACTAAGCTAACGTTTTGACAGGTTAGGGATTCCCCTCACCCTCTTCCTTTCCCCTCTCCATTTTTTTATTAATGCAATATTTCAATGAATCCTCAAATTACTTGCATTAGGACACTGATACAAGCTTCAGATTTTAATTAAAACTTGAACCGGTAATCAAGAGCGTATGTCTCATACTTTTAATTTACTTGTAAACATGTAGGACTCTGATTCATGTTGAGGATAACCATTTGTAGGTTCTTGGCCTATTTTTTTAAGTCGCAATCATCTCCAAGCATTTATGCTTAATCTTTGTAATAGACTACTGCAAAGCTGGTCTTTTTGTTTGCTAAGATGGTTGGTCTTTTTTAACAAAGATCTATTCTTTCTTTATTCTTTAATGTTGGAAATTTGCAGTTCCATGCCTGAATAGATATCTTACTAGCATATATAAACACTCACTTTTTACATACGCATGTAGGGGTTTAGTTGAGGTTTAGAGAGCCCAGTGTTTGTAAATACAGCTTTGGCAACTTTGGCTCATTCAAATTTTTTTTTTTGTTTGAAATAGGTTCGTATTCAAAATTGCTCATGGATAGTATGTTCTTATTCGATTCGTTTTGAATTCATTTGTTCGTGTTAGCTCATGTTAGGCTCAAAATTAGGTTGAATGATTTAAAAAATAATTAAAATTAACATATCTTTTAATACAACATAAAAAAGTAATATAAAAATTATAATAATATTAATTATTTAAATAATTCAAGCCAAAGTGAGCCAAACATGATTGAACAAAAGTTTATTTGTATTCGGCTTGCTTATAAATCGAGCTAAAAAAAATGTTTAACTTGGGCTCGTTTGTTTAACGAATGAATCGAACACGAGCTCTTCGCGAACGCCAAGCTTTTTTGGCATCCCCCTATATGCATTTAAACAAAATTATTTAATGTGTTTTAGATATCACAAACAATTTTTTTTTTTTAAATATTGGTTTTGAAATACTCTTAGTTGCGAGAAAGCAAATGACTTCTAATTCATCCCAAACTCTTAACGCACAAAAGTTTTGATGAATCTTATGCATGGATAAATGATCATAAGATCATTTTCAAATATAAGAGCCACAGTTTTTTGTTATGCTAAAAATGATGGATAATTGTGATTTTGTGTTTTAGTTCCTTATATTTCGAATTAAGCATCAAGGAGGAAAATGCAATTTTTTGTACCTGGTGGGTTTTGTACTATGTCCTTTTCTCACTCAATCCTCTAATGAGTTTGGTTATCTGGAAATAGAAATGCAAGGACATGCATTTGGGCTATCTTGAGAGAATAAAAAAATCTACTTCTAGAAAAGTAAGCAAAGTATTTGAGGCTTAAAAATGCTTCTTTTATTAATTGAACGTCAATGTAGAAAGTTGCACAAATAATCATGTCTAACAACAATCAAGCATATATGAATGTCTGCCTCACTTTCTAATTTTATTGTATTGTTGGGTGGCTCGGTGCAATGTTGAAGTACAAGATAGATACATAAAAATGAAAATGCAATTCCTTTATTGTAACCGTGAACTATTCTTAGAATTTTTAAACTTCATTAAAGAAAAGTTGTTCCTGGTAAAAAAATTTATTTTTTATTACAATTTTATTTTCATAATTAGCATGCAACTCATGTATATATGTTTAAGGACACATTAGAATATCGTGGATGAAAATAAAGCTAACGAAGCCTTAAGCTGAATGAGAATTACATAATAAATTAACTATTAGGGAAATTGAAGGAATGAGTTTGAGAACTTGTAGTTTGAGTTATATATGCATAAATGGTTCTCTTTATGAGGAGCTAAAAAAAAAATCTAAAACCATCGACAATTTAATTTAAGCAAAAGTGATGATCGCTCGGGAAAAGCTAATTCTCTCCTTCAAGCCTCTTTAGATATTTCTTTAAGGTTGATTAGTTTGGTTTTAACTAGATTTTTCTTGATATCATGTCAGGATTTATTTAGATTTGGTGGTTGAGACTTTTTTAGGCGCAATCTTACATAATTTCCTCTTTAGGTTATAATACACTCGATTAAGGAAATTGATTGCGCTCATATTTGAGGCTTAGATTTGATAGTCAGATCTGAAATTAATTAAATAATGAATTGATGGGTGATGAAGGTAAAATCAATCAAGATTTTGTGGTTTTGTTATTTGAGGTTGTCGGCGCTTAAAAGGGGGGAGTTACGTTTGGGGGTCGCCCGTAAGAAGCTGTCGGCCGCCGGAATCGAAATCCCGTCGCCCGCTTCGGAAGGACT
>NEWO01000057.1:2326955-2345968 GCA_003013225.1 Phalaenopsis aphrodite | reverse complement strand
TAGAAAGACAACGAGCAAGACTTGCAATCTTGAGGGAGTGGAAAGCCCAATGTTGAGCCTTTTGGCCTTACCCTTTATGAAATGTGGCCCAAATTGTTTAGTTTGCGGAAATTATTGACTTTGTTATGCTAGTATTAATTTTAATGAGACATACACCCGTTAGAGGGCCCAATTAAAGATTTTATTTTAATTGACATTCTAAACTTTGATAGGAGTGTTGTGACTTATTATTATTGCTAAGAGACATAATAGATTAGGGCTTATGGCGTTATGTTTAAGGGTGGTCTGCATAAGTTTTATTGTTCTGAATGTAGATTGATTTGTAAAAGATGGACCTTTCAATTCCATGCTTTGGATAAGACCATTAGATCAATAGGGAATAATAACGCCTGACTATGCCCTTGGTTGATTTGCCTAATCAATCAAGCGAACATTATATGCATTTAATTCTAAATTCAAGTAAATTTTAGTATTCTCTGCACATATCGATGCATTTGACATAGACATTGATGCATTAACATGATTGAATGCTATCATGTGTATTTTTTGAATGTATGGAATTGCATGAATGCCTTAACATGTTGCCAAAATTTCAGAAAATATTTGTAGTACTTGCACTTATTATAAAATATATGTTTAAGGTGATAAGGTTTATTGAATTTCTATTAGAAGTCTTGAGTATAGATATAACCTCATGTTCAATTTTGATATTAGACTTAAAAGTTGTCCCTTGTTCAACTTTTGGTTTAGGATCATGAATATTTGTAGTGTAGCTGCATGTATAAGGTCAACTATATCGGCTGTATGATCATTAATTGTAAATTTTCTTCATCATTTATTCATCAAAGGAATGTTTATGAACTATATTCTTTTTAATATGGTCATATTCAAGTGTGTGATTCCTATGTTGGCCCGTTTTTGACAGTTTTTAGAGAAAATGTTAATGAATTTTCTTAGAAATATTAAGCAGTGTCGTAGTTCTTATAAAATGATAGTAATATATCTCAGCTTCAAAAGATCTATGTAAGGCCTCATTTAATGACTTTATTTAGTTATAGTTTAATTCATAGACAAATGATGTTTGCAATACGGTCTATACACCCAAAAAAATATCCAAACACATTATTGTCATCCTTTTTAAAGTTATTAAATTAATCATGTTTTTGATTCCTATGATCATTGAATGTCAAATCTTAAATTTAAGTTTCGAATCAGCTCATAGCTTTTATTTTTGTTGCAACCATTTGCCAAAATAATTAATCA
Organism: Phalaenopsis aphrodite; assembly: GCA_003013225.1. Taxonomy (NCBI): domain Eukaryota; kingdom Viridiplantae; phylum Streptophyta; class Magnoliopsida; order Asparagales; family Orchidaceae; genus Phalaenopsis; species Phalaenopsis aphrodite. Next base: position 2,344,705 of record NEWO01000057.1, on the reverse strand, counting down.
TGTGGCATTAGTTTTTCTTTAGCAAATTTAACTATTTTAGGAATGAAGTTCTTAATAACTTTCAAATAAATGCTCCAAATTATCCATTAAGTTTGAAAGTTTCCTCAGATTATATATCTATGGAATGCAGGAATATGATTTTGAACCTAATATAGTAGTTGTGATGAATTTTTTTCAAATTTTGACCTTAGTAATTTTATTTAAATTGCTTCTTTTGTTGTTTTGTTAATAATCTCTTGTTGATGTTTTCATGCAACTTTAAGTTTTGATGCAAAATATAATGTAAGACATTCTAATATGCATAATTTCTTAATGTTGATCCTAGATGAATTGAACAAAATCACACAAATGATGCTGGATTTGCAACCATAAACATATATATATATATATATATATTTATATATTTAACACATAATAATTTATTCGTCATTTATGAGAAGTAACACTACAAAATGTAGAAGTATGAAAAACAATTTTTGATTGAAAATTCACACTGCAGTCACAAAAATTATATTGTATCAACTTAAAAATGAAAATCAATGACACAATCAAACAATTTTATTAGAAATTAAAGAATATAACTAAGAAAAGGTAAGAGATTAAAAAAATAGAACCAAACCTCACACCTAACTAAGAGATAGCTTGACCAAAAATTTTAGTTGCTAGAAGGATTTGTATCTAGTCATAAATATGGTTCGCGAAAGTAAACTCGAGTATAAATTTTTTCTTTAAATGCCTCAAAACAGCTTATTTATTATTACAAGGTTATCTTCACATTTACTAATAAAAAGGTCGGTAACAAAATTAAATGCTTACAAAACTCATGAGCACTTAATAATAACTGGAAAATTCCATAACAAAAAACCGCAAGAAGTGATCTTTTCATCTAAGAATGCAAACTATGGGCCACAAAAAAACGGGAGTCATGTAAGGAAGCCACAAATCTCATTTGATTACAGTACTCGAATATTTAATAAAAGATCGCAAGCCACACAAGGAAGCAACAGACCACAGTCTGCTATAGTTTCCCAAGGAACTGACACTTAGAAGCATGGGGCAACAGTGGAGCTGTATCATCAGTCATAATGTATGGAGTGTGATCTTGGTTGTTAAGGATATAACACTCCTACAACAATAGACATTCGGTTTATTTTTGCTTATATGTATAATTTGTTTGCAGTTTTTTATGGTCATATATGCTCAACTAAATAGTGAAATTGAGTTTTCTGTTTGTCCAAGAAACAGAAAGTGTATTCCACAAAATTTGATGTGCTTATTTTGTCATACCTATATCCAACAAAGTTGGCTTCAGAATATTTTATTTGGTCAATTGTTTTTGTTCCCTTAGGATACCAAAGACCTAATGAGTTTGTGCCAATAATTATCAAATTTATATTTTAACAGTTTTAAAATGCAATTCCTTGTGAGATGCTTGCTATTAGCAACCTTGGGTTTTCTGGTGCTTAATAGTAAGGATCCAATCATGTATTGACGGCAGTTTTCTTCTTCATATCTTTATATTCATTCTTGTCAAGCATTCTCGGGACACTTGGCTGGATATCAATGAAATTTTTTGTTCTCAAAGCCAATTTTCATAATAACATTATATATATTTGGGTTGGCATCGAAAAAACAATTGATGATTGCTTTATTTACAATCTAAGAAAGAAATTTAATTTTTCCTATCGTACTCATTTAAAAATCGCTTACCACAATCTTTGCAAATTATTCTCAAAACAATATATTGGCCACACCAAAATTGATATCATGGACATAAATTTGCATTTCTAAAGATTTTCTTTATTATTTTAATTTTATGTTAACACATCCTTCGACAAACCCATAATCTACAAGAAGTTTCACCTAATATCTCATTCTTGGTTTTAGGAACTTGTTTCAAGCGATATAGAGACTACATAAATTTTTTTATTAGTGATTTGGAAGGTCGGAAATTGCTAAAGACTGGAGGTTGCTCAATATAAATTTTTTAGGAAATAATGTCTTTTTAAGTAATTCTCTTCTAACATCCTTCTGTACGAGTTAAGTGTTTAAAACATGCAAAGGAGAGTAAAAGTTTATAGCTTCAATTCTTGTTTTGGGAGCAATTGTCTATTATATCAATTTCCTCATGTTGAGGAACCTTTACCTTGGCAATGGTGCATAAGTTTTTAATTGAGACGAGCCGGCTCGTGAGCTGCCTTGAACTTGACTCATTAACGAGCTCATGAGCCCAGCTCATTGAACCACCAACTCGAGCTTGAGCATAGATTCGAGCTTGTATATTATACAACCTCGAGCTTTAGCTTAGCCTGAATTGGCTCCATTGCTCTTCGAGTAAGCTCGTTTATATTAATTAATTATTTAATCAATCCTATTTCACATATAGTAAATTAAATTTTTACTTTTCCATAAAATTTTAATATATTTTTATCAAAATTGAGCTTCGAGCCGAGCTCGAGCTAAGGCCATACTGCCACGAGTTGAGTTCAAGCTCATGCTCAAGCTCGATCTCTAGCAAACCGTAAATTCTCACCAGTCAAGCTCGAGTTTAGTGTTGTTTGAGCTCGATTCGACTCATTTACACCCCTAGTACATGACCAATTCCACGAAGTCATGCATGTACCCTGCTCATCATCTTTTATTCTTTCACAGACATCCATTTGACTTATAAGGAATTTCGCTAATTTTACTTCTGCCTTTATTTTATCAAGCAGGAGGAAACCTCGCTTTTATCTGAATAAATTGAGAACTCCATTCTGACTCTGGGAACAAATTTTCTGCCCTGTGAACTACTCAAATTGAGAAATTATCTTTTCTGTGTTACGTGAGTTCCCAGTATGATTGAAATCTATTTTCTGAAATGTAGTATGAATTGAAACTTAGGGATGAAGACCATGATGGAATTGACAAAGCAATTGACTGAAACGACGTCTACATCGAAGCCGGATAAAGTTCATGACCAACTATTGCATGGAGCTGTTATGGAGCAGAATCAGAACAAAAAGGTGGTAGTAGAGAAGCAGACTGCACAACCACAGCCAGGTGAGATTCTAGCTTCGGGAACTGTTACAAAACAGAAGTTAGATTCGAAAATACTGAAGAGTATCGGGGCAGAGGTGTCAAGAGGGACCTTTGTGGTGGGAGGCTCACCGGTTGGTTGGAACTTTCTTCTCTATCCTGGGACCGAACTGGTTTACTATGGAAGAACGAAGGAAAGCGTGCTTGCTAGCCGTGCTTCCAAGTAAATGGTTCTCCTTGCTTATATATCATTTTTTTGTTATCATTTTGTTATTAATATAAAAAAATAGAAATTTAATGTTGTTCTTATATGTTATTTTACTTTGGTTAGAAGTTTTGGCTATTATATAACTACCTCTATTTAGTGATTATCATATTTTTCGTTTCCTAGCTTTATTTTTTTTTTTATTTCTATTTTTTTTCTATGATATTGAATTCATTTCTTCAAATCAATGGAAAATACATGGGAATTAAATTATCGATTAAACAGGAGTTAAAATTATTTAATTTAGTTTGAGATGAGTATAATATAGATTTTAACTAAATGTTTTTTTTTTTATGTTACACTCCTTTCAAAATAAATCACTGTTTTGTTTTATTTTGTTTTGTTTTTCTATTTTTTTTATTTTTATTTTTAACCTTATTATATTTTAGTCTTACTGTAAACATTAATCTACATAGCATTTGAAAATCTTTGGGATAGGGTTTTAGATTTTAGGGAAATTTACATTACCCAGCACATAATTTTTGTATTTACATATCTCACGCCTATACTTTCATAATTACATGCATGCACTTTAGTGCTTTAAATAGATGCATGAAAAGATTGCATTTAAAAAAAAAAAGTAATATTATTATTTTTGATGTGATATTAAAGATTTGAGGGCTATGTGTGTAAATATGATTTTAGGTGTGAGATATATAAATACATAAGAATTGTGTATGTAATGCCCCTTAGATTTTATTCCAGAATGATGCTATAGGAAGTGCTCAGGTTTAGTCATAATACTTTTTATTGCGTTGCACTTCATAAGATACATAGGTAGTTTGTGGATTCCTCTCCCAAAAAGTCTCCAGCATGTTATGGCTAAAATTCTTGAACTGTTTCATCGCCTGCACCAAAGTTGTGCTTTTGATGCTCAATCATAGGAGAAATTGTTACATGCGGTGATTGCATATCTGGACAACGGTCCGGATGGGCCGCCGTGCAATCCATGACTGCGTGGCCGCATTCGGACTATCTTAATGTAATAATTTTCCCAATCATAGAGCTACCTACTTGCCTCTATAATTTACAAGTGATAAAGAATATCACAAACATACATAGAAATAAAATTCATGTTTGCAACAAGTGATTTTAAATAACAATTTTTTATTCATTTGCATCCTTTCACTATCACCTTTTTTTTATTTAAATAATTCAAAAGTATAGTTATGGGCTTTTGCATTGAACCTGATCCAAACTATTAATTAGAGATCATCAACATGAAATATCCCATCATATTTTACTCTCCAATAGAAGAAGCCCAATTGTTTCCATAATTTCATTGAAACTAGGACTAGGTTAGGTTGCATCTTAAAATTGTTACATCTTTTTCCCAAACAAAATCGTTAACACGTTTGAAGGCCTGATTGGGACCATTTTTTATTTTATTTATTTTTAATGATATTTGCTTAATATATTTTTGAAATGCCATTTTTTGTTTTTAGAATCTATCAAAATAAAAATTGAATCTATCATAAAAATGAGTTGATTTCTTGATCATCTTAACCATATTTTTTTCCAAATTAAAAAATAAATAAAACAAAATAAACCTTAAACAATAATAATAAGTAAAGGTGGCGCAATAAGGTTATGTTTAGGGCGGGCAATTATCCCTTGAAATTTAAGATTTTTCTACATAAATAGTAAATAATTTACCCACCACCTTTTCCCTTGATATGTTTTTTGCTCGATACCTAAAAAAATAAACAAATGGTGATTTTGCCCATCCTTGCTGATTTCACTAAATCAGCTTTTTATTTGAGTTGGCAAAATTTGACATTTAAAGTTGGCTCTTTTTTCTGCCAAAAAAAAGTAGTCCTAAGCTAATCCCTAGCCTGGAAGTTTTCATCAATATTGCAGTAGAGTAGATATGTTACAACATGCACATCTGAACTTGACGTCAGAACACACCCTACCAATGCATTCGATACCTCAAACAAAGACTTCATCAAAGCACAATAATAATCAACAACTGCACTGGGTTTATGAAAATTTTAGTGGCCACAATCATGCATGACAAGGTTGAATTTGATTTGAATTATCATTATTTTCTTGCTGCATTTACACACAAACCACACAATTCTTATGTATTTACATATCTAACACCCAAACTTTTATATTTGCATGCATGGCACTCAAATGATCAATGCATTTTGAAATTATTTAAACATCACCCACAAACTAAATTGTAGCTGCTCTTACCATGAAATGAAATTGGAGTATGTGTGTGCATTTTATGAGGTTCAATGATATTTACTATGAGGAGACGTTTGTTCGATGCCTAACATTTATTCTGAGGTTTACTGGATGTTGGGATTCCTACATGTTAAGATAGCATTAGATTAAAATGTACCATTTTGTTAAAATGATAACTAGTTTTAATATTATGATGATATTTTATATTATAATGTAATGTTTTTTTGGCTAAATAATTCTAAACCCATCGGATAAGATTTTTTAAGTATACAAGCAAAAGAATCTTAAAGTGTATATAAATGATGTCTTGGTGATGAGCCCGTGACATAACGGAATTTGTGTCAATCTAACCCATAAGATTGCTTTTTTGGAGATAATATACAATTTCTATTAATTAACTGGTGTGAAAATATTCAATCCTAGTTTGTACAAAGTCAATATCATTTTAAAAAAGAGCAACTAAATGACTTAAAGTTAACAAATGATTAAGGCACTTTACATAATTTATACAATCTATGTGTTTACACAATGATGAATTATTTGAACTATCAAGAATATGCCATTCCATGCCACATTGAAAATGATATTTTTCAATGATTTGCTTCCAAAGGTCCTTTTAGGGAACCTCTCAGAGAATGTCTTTGATGGGCTGTCTCTCAAATGGTCTTCTCTGTAGAGTTGACATAGGAATTCATCTTAGGAAGTTCTTTTAAAGCCTCAAATTTCAATACTTCAACCCAAGGCTATCCTAAGCCATGCATGTATCTTCTTAAGCATGAAACTGGTTTAATTTCTAATAATATTTATTGAATATCTCATTAAATATAGGGAACTATGCTATATAATGGTTGCTTAAGTTTATTATGCAACAATACTACTAGAGCGCTCTTAAAAACACCACACTACTCAATATTTACTAATGTATTGGTCTTCACTCTTAAATTAGCTTTACATGTCAAAAATCCCAAACTTATTTTTATTTTTAATTCTTGGCTCTGCTACAGGATGTAAATGTCATCAATTAGCACTGGCTCAATTGCATTATAACAACTTGCAATTTGATTGAGCCTCTAAGCTTAATATTCCTTTAAACAAGAGCATGTGAGCCCATTGCACCTTTATTAAGGCATCATATAACCAACTTTCATAATCATTTTTACTCAATTACACATAATCTTCACAAAGCTATTTGCTTGTGTACTCAAACAACAATAATAATCTTAGCCATTCACTTGAACCAAAAAATTTTGTTCACTTAACATCTTATAAACTAAGGATAAGTTATCTTATTATAGCCTTGTAGCCTTGTCCAAAGACTTGCCTTGCAAACTTTCAATGCATCATTTAAGATTGATGATTGCAATGATGGGGGTTTTAAAGCTCATAAAGATTATTCTTTAAATCTTCTCCACGTTCCAAAAAACCATATTGTGCCCTCAACTTTATATATTTTTTCTTCTTCAGACTTAGTTTAATTATTTTATTATATATTTTATCTTGAATGCAATCTACTTATTGTATTTTACTTCCCAATTTTTTTCCAATCTGATCACTTTTAGGAGAGCTTCTTACCGGTTTAACAACACCTTCATCACATTCATATATTATCATGATTCTAATCTCCTCTCAATTGAACTTAAACTAGACATAGTATTTCATGTTATTCTACTATAAATTTATATACCATATTTTTTATTTTACTCTTTATCTCTCTCTTTCTCTGTTGTCTTCTAAAATAACAAATGTAACATCTTTATTTTTATTTTATCATTTGAACCATTGAAAATGTCATTTCTATATTCTCTCAAGAATTTAAGTTCCCTTTCTTTCATAGAGGAGATGAAGAACTTAGAGTTATAGACAACCAAGAGAAATTATTATTTTCTTTCTTGTCTAAAAAGGGGGACATACATGCCAGCGTTAACGACAGTGGCATATTATATAATCCAAAAATGGTACACAAGTTGATAAGTGAATCTAAGAACAATAAAAAATATTAACTGGAATTAGAATTATTGTCAGAGCTTTAGAATTCCTTATAACAATGAATTTTCAAATTTTTTAAAGGAGCACAATTAGGTATACTTATATATTATGAAAAGAATATATATTTCCTTTCCAGGTGTATGGTTGAATATTTTATTCTTATTAATAATATAAATATCAAAATTTGTCATTGCTAAATTAAAAAAAAAGTGATTAAATGATTCTATATGGAGACTAGCTTGGTAGATACACCATTGCTAAGACCATGAATAGGTTACTTATTGCCATCAATAGAGTTTTCTAGCAATGAACCAAATTTCATTTAGTAGATCTCGTCCCATAAATCAAATAAAACTGCTGAATAAAAAATCTGATAATTAAGCTATAATAATAATTCATGAAGTTTTGCTAATTAAATTCAACAACTATCAGTAAGTTATCTTGTTTCAATGGTGTTGTGGAAAGTATTAAATCTAATGATTATATATTAGAAAAATTAATTTTAGGTATCTAATTAGAGGAGATCTATTTGTGTGATGGTATCAATATTAGGAAGCTTGATATTTGGTAACCTAATTAATGAATATTTAATTACAAGATTTTTCTATACTAGAAATATTCCCAATTTGTATGCCATCATCCTTATGTGTGGAGTTGCAACCCTATTTAAGTCAAATTTTCTCTCTCGAATTAATGATAGTAGAATAACCCCTCCCAATGGATGTAGGTAGATTTACACGGAATCACGTAAATCCCATCGTATTTGACTGTTAATTTCCTGTGTGATTTTATTTTTCTCATTATTTTGCACAATAATTTGGTATCACAATTTTATAGAGCTATTCCAGTGAAGTCGTAGACATAATGTAAAGATAACAAAACAAGTTAAGTTACAAGATATGATGAAGCCATGGATAATAGCAAATTATCAGTATTTTAACATTTATCATGATAGTGGAAATGACATCATCGATTTATTAGTTGGTTATGCATCTTGTCAACATCGAGTTGATGAGGTCTGACAGAAAAGAGAACTTTAACATGTGGCAATGCAAAGTTTTGGATGTGTCATGCTCTTTAAATTTACAGGAAGTTCTTGATAGCGATAAATTTCCTGAAGATATATTAGAGATTACTTGAAGATGAGCTGGAGTACTTGTGAGACTTTATCTAAAATGGCTTACTCTAGATGATTAAATATATGGTGATGATAGAGACTTATATTGAAAAATTGTAGAGAATGTAGAAGAACAAATATCTCATAAGGGCATGGAGAATCGTCTCCATATGAAGTGTCGACTCTATAGTTTTCAAATTAGACGTGTGATTACTATTGATGAGCACTTGAACACTTTTAAAAAACTTTTGGTAGATCTGTTAAATTTGGAGGAGAGTGTTATGGATAGAAACAAGACATTTTTTATGTTAAATTTGCTCTCTGATGAGTACAAAAAATTTATGATGACACTCATTCATGGGAAGAAAACCTTTAATCATGATGTGGTGGGTAGCATGTTGTTGAACCAAGATATCCATTAGAGGGACAAGGAGTTTGTAAAGATAGAGTTGCTTGAGACACTTAAACTCCAATGTGATAGATCTGAGAAGAAGAAGAAATGTACAGAGAAGGGCGTGATTAACAATACTTCTAAAAAGTGGGATAAGTCTTGTGGGTGTAGTTTTGGAAAAAAATTAGTGTGTTTTCTATTTACAGACTGATCATTAAAAGAAATTGTTTGAGGTTAAATGAGAAGGGAAAGAGAATTTGCTTTAAGGTGAAAGTTAATCTTATTGAAGAGAGGTGCAACAAAGTGGATTTAAATGTATCACTATATACAGTTTCTTATAGTTTGTATATATATGATTCATGTTAGAATTTGGACACAGGTGCTATCTATTTCAACTTTTTCTATCGAGAGTGTTTTTGTATGTGCAAGAAGTTTGATAGTGGTGCACCAACTATGGGTAATGATCAAGCTTATCATATGATTAATATGGAGATTATCTTTTTTAGGATGCATGTTGGTACTATGAGGGAGCTAACTAATATTAGAAATGTTTTAGATATTGAGAAGAATTTATTCTTAGTTGGTGCCTTATAGGACAAAAGCTATAAGGTAGTTATTGAGACAAAAATTCTGAGAACATGCCATGGAGCACTAATTTTTATGAAGGGGGTTCATCATCATAACCTTTAATATCTTCAGGGTAGTACAATGACTATAACTACTGCTATTGCTAATAATTTCTCTAATGCCACTATATTGTGGCATATGTTATTAACTTTTGTTGGAGAGACTTCACTTCAGTTTACTGAAACAAGGATTAATCAAAAGAGAAAGCACTTGCAAGCTTCTATGAATATTATGTGTTTTATAAGAAAATGAGTATCTTTTGGTATTGTCACCCATAGTACAAAAAGTACTTTATAGTATGTGCACACAGATGTTTGGGACTAAATGAAGATGACTTTATTATGCAGGAAGAGATACTTATCTCTTTTTTTTGATAATTATTCTAGATATATTTGGGTGCACATCTTAAAGTGCAAGAAGGATTTGCTAGAGATTTTTATGACTCAAAAGAACTGGAGCAAATAAAAAGATATAGTGTATCAAATTAGACAACGGGAGTGAATGCACATTGCATTTTATCTTGTAAGAGTGTTAAAGAGCTGTGATAGAGCGCCACTTCAATGTTCGAGAGTTACTGCAATAGATTAAGGTGATAGAGAGGATTAACAAAACATTGGTGGAGAATGTTTAGCATGTTATCTAATATTTTTTTGGATAGAGTTTATTGGTTCAAGACCATAAGTTATGTTTGTCATTTGATGAACAATCCACCTTCTATATCTATTAGAAAGAAGACCCTAAAGAAAATGTGGTCTGGGTATCCTGCTAGAAATTATGAGTACACGAGGGTGTTTGGGTGTCGAACTTTCTACCACGTATAGAATATATAAACTAAAATCACGAGAAAAGAAGGTGATATTATTTGCTTAAGGCATGGAGTCAAGTGCTTCAAATTTTTTGATTAAGCATAGAAGAAGATTTTCATTAGCAAGAATGTTATATTTGATGATGCAAGCATGTTGAAGCATCAAGACTTGAAGCATGTGAAATGTTTTATCAGGACTACAAAATATATATCAGAAGTTGGAGTTGTTGCACTTTAGTTGTTTCATAGAATTCATCCATTCCTACTCAGGTGTTTGAATTAGTTGTAGCTCAGAAGGTACTTTTTGACATTACTCAGAAAGAGGTTGAGGAAATTGTTCATGATGAGGTCCCTATTTAAGAATTTATTTCTAAGAGAAAGACTAATCTTTGAATATCTCAAAACCAACTTGGTTGAGATATCACATTGCATTCATACTTTCAGCTACGAAGACCAAAATTTATTGCACTAAAAGGAAGCGGTGGAAAGCTTAGATTGTGATCATTGAAGAGAGGAAATGAATAAAGAGATGGAGTTTTTTTGAAAGAATGCTACCTAAAGGTTGTTGAAGCTTTCTCTAGAAAGGAAAAATCATTTAATGCAAATGAGTGAATGCATAGAAAAAAGAATCTCATTGAGCTTAGGTGCAGTACAAAGCTAAGTAAGTGAAATTAGTGTTTACACAATAAAAAGAGATTGACTATGACATGGTGTTCTCCTTACTGATCAAGCATGTCTCTATCCATATTTTGTTAACAATTATAACACAATACAATATGATTTTGAAGCAGTTTGATGTGAAGACTACTTTCATACATGAGAGGTTATAAGAGAAGAACCATATATTGCATTCATCCGGATATAAAGCCTAAAAATACTTAGTTTATAAACTAATTAAGTTTTTATATGGTTTGAATCTGTCACCACTGCATGGATATAATAAGTTTGATCAGTTCGTGATAAGACATGAGTACATAAGGAGCCAATATAGTCATTGTGCCTATTTTAAGAAGTTGGTCAATGTTGAATTCATATAATTATTTCTATATGTTGCTGACATGTTGATTGCATCTGTTGATAGGATTGAGATTGGTAAGAAGAAGAAGCAACCGTCCAAATATTTTGAGATGGAGTAGGGTGAAGCTCACAAAATTCTTTGTATGAAGATTCTCAAAGACAAGATAGTTGGAAATGTTTGACTCTCATAAGAAGCATATGTTTGGAATGTGCTAAAAAAGTTTTGGGTTGATGACTCAAGCAAGTCGGTGAGTCTATCAATTGCATCTCACATTCAATTGATTTAAATCATTGTCCTAAAGATTATTCGGAGATAAAATATATGTGATCAATTCTTTATACTTGTGCAATCGACATTCTGATGCAAGTCATAGTTTGTACTATACCAGACAATGCTCATGTAGTTCGTGTTGTGATTAGGTTCATGAATGATCCTAGAAGGAGTTATTGACAAGTTGTGAAGAGTATTATGAGGTATTTGAAGGATACATATGATTTTGTATTGATATTTGAAAGACAACCATCTATTTTGGTCTGTGTGTCGGTTATACTGATTTATACTATGTAGGTGATATAGATAGGCGTAAGTTCACGACTGACTATTTATTCACATTCACAGAAGGATTAGTCCGTTGGGGATCAATTTTTCAGCCTGTTGTTACTTTGTTTACTATAGGGACCGAGTACATGGCAATCACAAATGCGATGAAGGAAGTGATATAAATGTAGGGCCTATTGGATGATTTGAGAGTTGATGAGGAGTCTCCAATAGTATTTTATAATAATGAGAGTGTGATATTATTGGTCAAAAATCAAGTTCATTATGCTTGTACTAAACACATTAATGTGTGGTACCACTTTATTCAGAACTTGATTGATGACGATAATATTTTGTTGAAGACGATAGATAAGAGGAAGAATCCAACGGACATGCTCATAAAAGTACTACTAGTCCAGAATTTTCTATAATGTAGAAATTTGATGAACATTTGAACTTATGATTGATTGCTCATTCAAGCAATTTGACGAACTAAATGAGACTTAGTTCATTCGGGAGTGAGGTACTTGACAACTATCTTGGGGCAGTCATTCTGGTATTGAATCTAATGTTGTTCATCTCACACTTATCTAGAAGTGAGTGATAAGGTGAAAATTATTATGGAAAATTTGAAATTTAATGATTGTATATTATGAAGGTTGATATTAGATAATATCTAATTACAAGATTTTTTCTATATTAGTTAGTTCGATATTATGCAACCTAATTAGATGTAATCTAATTACAGGATCTTCTCTATAGTAGAAATATTACTAATTTGTATGTCATAGTCCACAATTTTTTGTAGCAGAGATTATATTGATTTTTATGTGTGGAGTCGTAATCCAATTTCGACCATATTTTTCCCTCTCCCCACCTGTTGAGAGTGGAATAACCCCTCCTCATGGATGTAGGCAGATTTGCATTGAACCACGTAAATGACACCGTTTGATAGTTTGATTATTGTGTGATTTAATTTTTTACATTGTTTTTCACAACAAAAGGTGCACCAATCTCTATTCACCACATCATCCATGTGCGCAAGGACACTCGAGGAAATTGAGAAGGCCAACCCAAGGAGTTTCAATTGGTTCAAGGACTTTTTATGCACTACACTGGGCAATTTCAGTGTTATAGGAATTGTCATGCATTTAGCCATTTCACTCACATCATTTGGTCGTTTAATCTTTAAAGCAATTTTAGAAATAAAAGAAAATTCAGTTGATTTAAATTTGAGATCGATGCATTGCATTTTATATTTAAATTTAATCAAATCAGTATTTTGCACTACAAACAACAAAGCCCATAAAAATTATCAATATTTAAAAGGGAATGTTCAATAAATACCACAAAATTCTTATTTATTTACATATTTAATACCTATGATTTTATATTATATTTATAGAACCATGATGCTATAATCCTATCCAAGAAATGATTTATTTTTCATTTAAAAAGTTTTTTTTTTTCTAGGAAAGTTGAGCCCAAAAAGCAATATGAGCGATTCGAACCCACAACCTTACATTAAGAAACAAAACCCCAGTCACTATGTCGCGGGTATGGTTGTAATTGAACTAATGCACTTGATGCATAACGCGAACTCAACTCAATACTCGATTATGTTTGTTCAAATTAAAAAAAGTTCGGACATTTTTTAAAAACTTGGAGCTCAAGTGAACAAATTTGAATTTAGTCCAACTCTCTTGTTAATTAATGTTCATGAACAAAATTCTTTGTTGTCCAAAAAATAACTTGTTTAATGCTTTTTTACTTAATATATTATTTAATAAAATTTGGTTCATAAGAGCATATTTAATAATAAAATATTATAATTTAATATAGATATCCACATCAATTCAAAGATTTATTTATTAAATTTTTTTATTTCAATGGAATAATTTGTTAGACCTTATTCATACTATTTGATTTTTAAAAAAAAAGTAACTTATAACTTATATATATTTTTATTTTCTTGATATTAACTAGTGATATGATAATTTGAAATATATTCAATTGTATATATTATTTAGATTCCTAAAATCATTTAGTTAAAAATTTTATATAAAAAATTAACTACCCTTTTAAATTTGTAACTTATTTAGTTTTATATAAAAATTTATCTACAAATCAAATTTAATTTTATAAAACAAATTAAATTCATTTGAACTTTTAACTTTTAATTAATTTAAACGAATCAAATATTGTTAAGAATGAATCTTAAAAATTTTAAGCAAGCTAATTATAAATATATTTTTGAAGCTCTCCTCAAGCTTAAACGGAACATTAACAATTTTTGATTTGTCTAAGAAGTCCAAACTAAAACATACTCCACTCGGTTGGATAACAGTCAGTAGTGGGCTAAGTGTATACCTTTAAAACGTTAAAAATAAAAAAAAATTAACTTGATATTAAAGATTTGAGTGGTAAACATCTAAAAATAAAGTTTAAGTGTTTAGACATGTAAATATATGAAAATTTCGTGGTATGTATATAAATGCCCAATTTATACTCATTCCTAAATTATGACATCACTCCTTTTGGCCATTTATATTAGTGTTTCATGAAAAAATATTACCTCAGTTGTACTGATGCATCAGCACTCTCCGATGATGAGGTGCTACGTGACGCCACGATGAGACTATTGTATACATAACAGCTCACTAGTGATGCAACATACTACTCTTGTGGTAAATATTTTTTCGTGTTTCAAATTCGTTGCATTTATGAAAGTCGGCATTACATTCCCATACGCATATCCACCGAGGGAGGGAATAATTTGGAATGACTAACTACTCTTCGGCATCGAGTTCCCTGCGGCAGCCATGCTCACCGCCGGAGAGGCGGAGTGAGATGGAGGAGCTCCCACCGGCGAACGGCGTCGTGGATGAGGAAGAAGAGAATAAAGTGTACGTGGCGGTACCCAGAGATTTGAAGGAAGGGATTGAAATGGTTCAATGGGCGCTTCGCAATACCTACACCGACAACCAGATTGTGCTCCTCCATGTCCATCGTCCACCTAAGCTCCTTCCAATGAGTAATCTCTCTCGGTCTAATTTACTCTTTTGTGAAGCAGAACAAATAGTTTAATTCTTAGGTTTCAGCTGGCTGGAGGCTGGTGGGGTTTGTGTACGGCAGAAAGAAAGCTCTTTTCTGGATTTGTTGCTTTTTTCATCTTCTAATTTCCAGTTAATACAGTCTCATTTGCATTTTGCCTTCTCAATCCACTGAAAATCTTGCGAACGAATGATCAAGATTCTGATATTTCCCAAGGGAACAACTAAAATTATAAACATCTTTTGCTATTTAAAAGAACATCTTTTGTTAGTTTTTTTTTTTTTTTTGGTAGGAGACATTTCTCATCACAGAAAATTGCAAAGCTATATTTTGCCAGAAGGCTAAAAGAAAAAAAAATCTTTATATTTTTGTCTCATTAGAAAATTGCAGGCTTGCTTCATCATATTCATTCACAAAAATTCTTGCTTGTTTTTGTTTGTTAGTCATTAGATATTACTTATAGAGTAATTGACTGTTGTCTTTTTGACTCGAGTGGGGGCAATGGTTACTGCAAGCAAACTAGATGAGGAACACGTGAGAAATTACAGGCAGCAGGAGAGAATAATGGCGGAGAAATCTATGGCTGAATACCTTGCTCTGTGCTCAAAGACAAAGGTCCATTCGTTACTCGTTTATCCCGAATTTCTTTTTGTAGTTATGATTGTTCTGAGATCTGCTAAAAAATTTCAGTTCCTTCTGAAAAACGCTCAAATTTGACTGATTCAATTCTAAAATATAGTTTGATCTCGAACTTGAAATTAATATCTATATAAAATATGAATTTATATGACCATGCAAGTCTATCCTGGTTCTGTGTGAGGAAGATGATATAAAAAATATTATTATAATGATTCTGTATAATGCGGGAGGTGCCTTTTTATGGAACTTATCAGTCCATATATCTTTTTAGTTAGATATTTTTTTTTTTTGCATATTATATAAGAAATTTAGGGTGAAAAGAAGAAGATAAATGAGAATCATTAAAGAAGAGAGAAATGAAAATACAATTTAGGGTAAAAAACAAAAAAATCCAGTGAGCCTGCGGTACCATCTTGATGGATGCTGTATGATGTCCATGTTGCCCAAAGTATTCCGATGACTTTATATTTTGAATCCTTTTTGAAATGAAGGCTGGCTCTAATTAAAAAGAGAGGAGTCTAGAAAAGAAGAGGGAGGTGTGCGTGAGGTTTGAGAGAGAGAAGCTTGCGAGAAGAAAGGATTTTCTTCTAGAGTTGATACTTTTTCATGGATCACTTTTTTATAGAGCGGTTTCTTTCTTTAAGAAATTTGCATATATACCACACTATTCTTATGCATTTACATATCTTACACCTAAAATTTTACATTTACACTCGTAGCACTTTAGTGTAATAAACCTATTTATGAAAAAGGTGTAATTCACTTTTAAAAAGCAAGTAAAAATGGTATTTTTTTGTGATTCAAAGATTTGAATACTATTCATTTAAATATAGAAGATTGTGTCTGTTCCCCGACTCTTTGATTGACATTTGCTATGTCAGTTCTAAGTCTTCTGGAGAGTGTGCGGATCAGTTGAGTGGTTAGATACATGAGATTGGATGGGGGCTAATATCATCGTCTCTGACCAAACTTTACAGAAAAAAAAAAGAAGAAAAAAATAAAATAAAATATATATATATATATAAAGAGGTGTGTTATGTATGTAAATGCTCCTTGTTCATTTTTCTAGTAAGGTTTCAAATTTGCTAGCCGAAAGAAATGAGGTAAGAGCAAAGGGTGTAATGCCCTAACACAATCTTCTCAAGTCAAGAGTAGAGGCGATAGGAGGCAACCAAAATTTTGTATGGATTGTAGATGTTGTAGTCTAAAGGCTCACGAGAGGCAACGTTGGTTGGATTGAGGACGACTTCTGAGACGTGGTTTGGGTTAAGAATTTTTGTGGATATATGCAAACAATCACGTGGTCTTGTTTCGGCAAACATTTTAGTCTAAAATATAGTAGTTTAAACAAAATAGTCATCAAACTTGGTTGTTTTTTAGAACTTGGATGGAACCTCTAAAATACCCTCTATAATTAAAATTCAGTTAAAGAATCAATTATGATTATGCAATCCTTCTATCATTGTTTTTTTTGTTGTTCATAGTTTTGAGCCGAGAAGTTGGTTTTTGAGAATGATGATGTTGGCATGGGGATCGTAGAACTTGTGGCGAGTCTCAGAATCACCGAACTTGTCATGGATGCCGCTTCAAACAAATTGTTGTGAGATATGTACTTCCTGACATAGAAATGAGACGAAAAAAGAACACAAGCAAACACAGATCGTTTACGTGATTCGATCCAACTGGATCTACGTCCACGGGAGGGAATCAATCAAATAGTTCACCAAGGCAAAAGAAATGGAGAATACATAGCTTATACATAGAGATGAGCCCTCATCTTCCCTCGTTGGCCTCCCTCTCAAGCAACACCTTGATACAAGGCCTCAAGATGCTCTCCTCCTCTCTAACTCTATAGCTATTCTCTCCTCATATGTGATAGCTTAAGATCTCTTCTCCCTTTGCTCCTCCTTCGTGATAACTTAAGATCTCTTCCCTTTGCTCCTCTTTCGTGATAGCTTAAGATCTCTTCCCTTTGCTCCTCCTTCGTGATAGCTTAAGATCTCTTCCCTTGCCCTCCTAAGCCTCACACCCTCTCTATTTATAGAAGCAAGAGAGTGGTAGGTGGGAGGTAGGTGAGCGGTAGGTGAACGGTAGGTG
>NEWO01000057.1:2301355-2326353 GCA_003013225.1 Phalaenopsis aphrodite | reverse complement strand
GCTTCAAAGTTCAAACACACCAAGGAACAAAAACAAAAAACAGAAGTCCAGAAAATACTTACAGATGAAATGGAGAAAAATGAAAGGCTAAAAAAAGACCGAGATGAAATGTTTCAAGGACTGCTGGAGGCACGGGCGCGACAAGCAGAAATGGAAACCCATGTCGCAGGTTCCAAGAGCTTGCTCAAACAAATTGAAGATAAGCTTTCAGAAGCTCAGCACAACTTTGAAAAACTGAGGTTTGAGTGTGAGGAGCTAAAACATGCACGAGATAATGCAGTGCGTGAAGCTCAAATTTTACGCCAAAGGATTGGGGAGACATCTTTTAGAGACCACGAGCAAGTTAAATTTTCTGTTTTCTCCTTTTCTGAGCTTGAAGAAGCAACAAAAAATTTTGATGATTCCCTCAAGATTGGCGAAAGGCGGATATGGAAGAGTGTACAGGGGCTTTCTCCGCCACACAACGGTCGCCATAAAGCTATTAAATTTGAAAGGAATGCAAGGGAAAGAAGAATTTCGTCAAAAGGTATGCGTTTTAACAAGCTGCTGGACAGTTATCATTATGTCTGTTTACAGGAAAACCGTCAAAATTATCTTTTGGTTCTTTGTAACACTAGAATTTTCAAAAATGTCTGTTCAGTATTAAGAATTTTTTAACATGAGCTGAAATAATTCCCACAAAATTTTTTCAACCCCAATTTAAATAATTTGGGAATTAATTTGACATTTTTATAGATTATGAAACTAAAATAAAACGATCCCATATAATGCAGGTTGAAGTTCTCATTAACACGAGGCATCCTCACCTTGTCTCACTCATTGGGACATGCCCTGAAGCTTTTGCACTCATCTATGAATATCTTCCTCAAGGCAGTCTTGAAGATCGCCTTGCCTGCAAGGACAAGACAAATCCCCTTCCTTGGGCTCTTCGTATACGAATAGCAGCTGAAATCTGCTCAGCTCTCATCTTCCTCCACTCAAATAAGCCCCATGGCATCGTTCACGGAGATCTCAAGCCCGCCAACATTCTCCTTGATGACAACTTTGTCAGCAAGCTTAGTGACTTCGGTATCAGCCGACATGTAGCCCAATTCAACATCACTAACACTTCCTGCTGTCATACCAATCCTAAAGGCAACTTAGCGTACATGGACCCTGACTTTTTTTCCTCAGGAGATATTACTCTCGCCGCCAATGTCTTCTCTTTCGGGTTGTGCTTTTGCGCCTCCTAACCGGAAAACCTGCATTGGGAATCATTAGACAGGTTCAAGTGGCCGTCGATAATGAGAAACTAAACACGATGCTGGAGGGTTCTGCCGGAAAGTGGCCTTACTTTCTGGCAAAGCAGCTAGTGGAGTTGGCCTTGAAATGCTGCCGCGCCAGAAGAAAAAGCCGCCCGAGTCTCGACGGAGAGGCTTGGAAGGTGCTCCAGCCAATGGTGAAAGTTAATGATTGTGGCAAGCTCCATCCTTTGTCATGTAGTTGTGCTTTAAAAATCAACAACATTATTCCATCATATTTCATCTGTCCAATCTCTCAGGTGAGTGCCAAATTTATAATCTTCTGCGATGTATAAATAAGTTTGATGAAATTCTTACTGACATATTTTATGATTTGTGTTTATACCGCAGGAAGTCATGAGGGATCCACATGTTGCTGAAGATGGATTCACATATGAAGGTGCTGTAATAAGAAAATGGTTTGACAGCGGGCACAACACGTCGCCAATGACAACTCGCCAGTTTCAGCATCAAGAGATTATTCCAAACCTCGGGCTTCGTTCTTTCATTCAAGAATGGCGACAGATGAATGGCTTCACTGAATATTTTTGATCTCTTTGTTTTTTTTTAATATTTTCACTTATTGCTTTCATATCACTAAATTTCTATGTAATTTCATATCTAATGTATATACTTCATTTCTTACATATATGCCACTGAACCTGAGCAACAAAAAAGATATTGATCCCAAACATGTTAGTTTTCCATTTTTTTTTTTTTGGGAGATGATGATTGTAAAAGGAATAACAAAATTATAACAAATTAATTTTCTAATGGAATTAGAGTGGTTAGATTTTGTTAAGAGAGGTTTGTATATTTCTTTATTATGAGCTTAAAGTATTTTTTTTTTCCTGTGCAACAATTAAATTAGTGCAATAATGCACACTGAACATGAAGAAAAAAAGAGTAGCAGGTTATATTATTTCATAAGCATTACTCCGTATTGAAATTTGAATTGTTTTTGCACTTTCATTGCTTTGTCCAGATAAGCATAACTCACTCCTAAATTAATCTCCTCCTTCCGAGGTAAAGAGGTTAAGAGTTTGTAATTTTCCTCCCTTTCTCAGTCAATTGAGTTCCATGAATTTGTGATTATGGAAGCTCCCATAATATTCTTGAGGGTGAAATCCTGGCGAGTATGAGAGAGGCAAAAGGAGAAAAAAAATGAGACTACTTAAAGAGGAGAAAAAGAGCAATGCTGAAGTTTTGCAAAACAAGTATGGAAAAGAAGATAGTCAAAACTACTTTGGTGGTGAGTGTTGTTGAACTTGCTATAAAGACCTCACCTAGCCATGATTACGAGTCCCTTCAGATTGTAGACGTATCAAAAGGCGCATAGGATTTTTTTTGCTCATGTAAATAGGAATTTTTTGTATAGTGTCTTCGTTTTAATAATATATTGATTTTCATTTATGATGTTGGACTTTGTAACTACAATTATCCTTACAAAGGAAATCATCCTGAGGATGGCGGAGTCGATTAACAAACATTTAGTGGTAGGTATGAACCATTACTAATAGATTATTAAATAACAACTAGTGTTAAGATTTAAAGTTGACCCCGCACAATATTTAGTGTGTCACAATATTCCTCATAGGCGACATCAAGCAAACCCAACCGTGCTCATTAGTGATTCTTAACATCAAAAGCTATGATATCGGGATGAGATTGTATCCCAATGAGCTTATCCTGTTGAAAAATTGATCCATGCTTCACTCTCAAGGGTCATCCCTCACACACGGTGCAACTTGGCTGCCTACTCTTCAATGAGCAAAGATAAGAATATGTAGATCTTTTCAAAAAGAGCGAACTGATATGTTGGAGTCATCATAGAGATAATCATGGAATCCTTAATAGTAGATTCTGCCTTCAAGCCGGCTGTCCAGAAGAAGAGAAACTTTACTTCGAATCACCTGCTAGAGATCAATCAATAATTCAACAAGCTTCTGGAAGCGGTTTATATGAGAGGTGCATCACCTGCATGATTGGTGAACATTGTCATGGTTAAAGAGGTTAGTAGTGCTTGAATTATGTGTGTTGACTACACCAACCTAAATAAAGTTTGTTTGAAGGACAATTTCCCCCTTCTGGGCATAGATCAACTAATTGAAGCCATGTTTAGATACTAGATGCTTAATTTCTTTGATGCATACCGGGTAAAGATGAATCTGAGTGATGAGGACCCCACCTCCTTCCAAATGGATAAAGGTTTATGCTACTACCAAGTTTGTCAATTCAGATAGAATGTTAGCTCGACCTCATGAACAAGAACTTCGAAGATCTCTACAGGCATACAAAAGAGTCATACGCTGATGGCATGCTGGTAAAAAATCTTGGAGGCATCCCAAATACATCTCTCATTCGCATGCATACTTCCAACCTCTTTATCTCTAAAAAATGTGCACCAACCTAGCTAAACACGCCTTTGGGGTCACATCAAGGAAACTTTTGGGATTTATGATCACCCGTTATGGGATTGAGATGAATCTTTAGAAGAGGCACTAAAAGAATGGTGCCCCCGAAAAACATCAAGGAGGTGAATGCTTAAACGAATACATATCCTCCCTTTCCCGCTTTTTGGTTCGTTCTATGGATAAGTACCTGCCATTCTTCAAGATATTGAGAGGCATTCAGAATGTCAGTTTCCAGTGGACAGATGAATATCAGGTCACTTTAGAGCTACTCAGGACATACTTAGCCATGTTGCCCCTCATTTTGAAGCATGTCTAAGAAGAAATGATGTTCATCTACCTGACGGTTTCATTTCACATTATAAGCTCTATCCTCATAAGAGAAAAAAATCAGATTCAATAACTCATCTACTACGTCAACAAGATTCTATCTGATACAAAGAGTCATTGCCCAATTGGCGGACAAGACAACATTCGCCCTACTACTCTCAACATGAAGGGTACATCTTTACTTTTGGGCCCACAACATTAGCAACTACACGTAGTTCCCTTTAAAGGCTATTCTATAAATGCCAAAAGCACCGTGAAGATTAATCAAATGGTTGGTAGAATTAGAAGAGTTTGAAATTCACTACCTATCTCGACCAGATATCAAGCCATAAGTACTGGTCGATTTTGTGGTCAAGTGCGCCAAACCTGCCTCCGACAAGCTCCTCTTTCTTCACAAATGTCGTCTCAGTGGATCTTGTATGTTGACGAAGTATCTGATAGCTCTGAAGCTGGTGCCGAGATACTTCACATCTTTTGAAAGAACATCATTATAGAGTACAACCTTTCACCTGAAATTTTCAGCTAAACGATGTCGTCGAGTATGAAACCCTCATCGTCCAATTGAATCTCACCATCGATTATGAAATGCAAAACTTGATCATCCACACATAGTCCCAGTACATTGCAGTGGTGAGTTGTGATGACGTAGGTCGTAACAGTGAGTTGTGATGAAGTTCATAGGTCGCAGGGACTTAGTCAAGAGTTGTGTGAGCTTTATACAACGTTGGTCATAAATGGTCGCGTGGGTCATAATTGTGAGTCGTGATGACTTTGTAGGCCATAGGGGCAGAGCGAGTTGTAGACCATGTAGGTTTTGGTTTTATTGTGCCTTATTGCACTGTTATTCAGGAAAGTTGTTGCACAATATTTAGGCTCATCGCTAGCAGAGGCCAAAGGTTGTTGTTGGGTGGTGGATGTCGGATTGGCCGGAGACGATGACCAAAGTTAACTAGAGGTGGCGAGGGCGGTTGTCAAAGGTGGTTGGAGGTTGCAAAAGGTAGAGTTGTCCGGAGGCGATTGAGCTGTATGGATGGAGTTTTACTAGTCCAAAGAAAGTCACTGTCTTCGGGAGGCATCGTTGCACCATATTTGGGGTGTGTTGTTACACCGTCATCCGATTGTATTGTTGCATCGTTTATGAGGTGTGTTGTTACATTATATTCGGAGTGTGTCATTGCATTGTAGATGGATGTATTTGTTACATTGTCTTTGGGAGGTATCGTCGCACCATATGTAGAGTACGTTATTACACTATCATTAAGAGGCATTATTAAACCGTATGTTGGGTGCATTATTATTCTTCATTAGGATGTGTCGTTGCACCATATTCAAGGTATGTTATTATGCAAAATGCCACGGTATTACGTATTGCACGTTGGGATTCCACTGTGCACATTGTGGATGCATAATGGACTTTATCACAAGAAACAAGTAGTGGACGATGGTGGTCGGAGGTGGCAGCGACCATAGTTGGTTGGAGGCAATGGTTGCCGGAGGTGACAGTTTCCATAGGCGACTGCTGGAGGTGCCCGGACGGCAGCAACCCAATGTGGCGACGACTAGAGTTAGCCGACAACGCTAGCCACAGTTGGTCCAAGGCAATGGCTAGAGTTGCCTGGAGGCAATGGCAGTGGCTGACGTAGTGAGAGGTATTCACCGGATCTGCGGTGCAGAAGCAATGTTGGACTTCAATTCCTCCCTTAAGCTTCAGTCTTCTTCAGCTCCAAATCTATCTCCTATTCTCAAGAGGGGGTGTGACTCTATTTATAGAGTCTATATTGTAAAGAAGAAAACCCGACTACTCTTATCAAACGACCTGGGGTGGTTCGCTCGATTGGACGCTATTTTGTAGACATTTAAGTGCCTGAATTGGGTCAGAACTGAGTGATCTTATGCATGTTAGATTCGTCTTGTCAAGATGTTCGATTTGACTATAAAATTGTTAGATTTGAAATATGTTTGACCTTCAAATCATGTACTGAAAGCTTCTAAAAATAGTTTAATGACTTGATTTGTGAATATTGGTATCATTGAGTCTGTCTCCTCGAGCCAGTAGTTTGCTGACGTCGAAGTTCTAGATGACTTTTAGCCAAAATTTGACTATTTTTTATTAAAGTATATATATATATATATATATATATATATATATATATATATATATATATATATATATATATATATATATAGTTTATACGTACTTTGAATATTCGAGTATATTATATGTCTAAGCCTGTAGGTTTAAATATGGACAATGAAATCACGATGCAACTTCGTAGTCCAGTACCGTCCCCGTAAACGAATAGAAAACATTCAATGAGGTTTCGAGGATTACATGAAAAATCCCGGCAAGTTGCTAATGGCGAAAGGTTCATCAGTCCTGGTTGCACTTCAAGGGAACAAAAAAGATAATAATTGAGTTGATTTGTAATATAATATCTAATGATAGAAGTGACCTGCATAATTTTACATACTAAATTAGTTTTTACAAGTCATATGATAAATAGAAACCTAGTAGAAACTTAGAAAATAAAAACTATCAAAATATTCAGTCAATTTTTCAGGAGTATAATGACTTCTAACTTCAGAAGTTTAATGACTTGTTACTTCCAGAAGCTAATGACTTGTAACTTGCAGGAACTTAATGACTTGTAAATCCTAGAAATATAATGTATTCAAAGCCTAATTAATTGTAACTCCCAGGAGTACTTATGTAATTTACTAGATCCCCTTATAATTTATAAATAGAAGGTTAGTTTTCATGTAAGAAGGGGAAAACCATTTAGGCTCTCTAGTCATTTAGAAATTACTCTCCCATTCTCTTGTAACAATTCTTTTAAATATATAAAATGAGTCCGAGGACCCGAGAAGCACCCCTACTTTCCTTAACTGGGTGCAGTCATTGCGTCACTCAAGACAATGAGATAAGAGTATTATTTTCCTACAGTGAAGTAAGATGCAGTGAATTTCACCAAGAAATGTGAAACTTGTTAGTTTCATTTCAGTACCATGTACATGCCATTGACAGAACTTACATCCCCTTCAAAATCCCTGGCCATTTGTCCAGTGGGGGATAGATATCATAAATCCTTTTTCTATGGCCACTGGGCATAAAATTTTATGATTTTGGTCATTTATTTTTTCACTAACTGGTTGGAGGCAGAACCCTTGCTAATATTACAGAAATAAATACCAATTAGTTTTTTTGAAATAATATACTTTTACACTTTAGTATTCCTATAAAAATCATTATTGATAATATACTCATTAGAAATGTTTTACACTTTTTTGTAAGAACCAAAACATCTAATTGCTACACACAACTATAGACGATACTTAAATGAATGAGCATGGTCATCAAACATACCATACTCAAGGGGTTAAAAAAATTGGAGGGCAATGTAATGAAGGGCTCTCTAGTGTTCTCTAGGCTTATTACACCACTTCACATACTCCAACTTGAGAAATACTGTATAAATTTTGCTTTGACATGGAAGCAATTATCCTAGTTGATATTGAAATCCCAAGCCTCTAGGTTCAAAATTTTAGTTGTGATGCAAATGAAGAGAAACTCCAACATAATTTTGATCTTCTCCTAGAAACCAATAAATTGGCCCTTCTCAGAGCCTACCAACCAAAGGGTAGCTAGCCACTTCAACATAGGATTATGACATTAATCTATCTCTATTAGGGAGTTGATCTTACGAGACCTTGAGGCCATAAAAAATTGCTCTCAATGCAACAAACTTTTGGCACTCTAGCAATGGTCATATATTATCAAAATTATGATCAAGTCGAGAACTTTGAAGCCGAAAAACCCTGATGAGAAGTCACTCACTCAAACTTGGAACACGAAGAATCTTCGTAAATATTATCAGTGATAAACATAGTCGTGCTACTGTAGTTGCTACTTTTGTCTTTAATTGGTGTTCAATCACCACTTTTTATCTGTGTTTGCTCTCATTTGTATTTTCTTTGATTCCCTTTCAATATTTGGTGGAATCAGTGTTGCTTGAGTAATGGAGTTGTGTTTTGCTCTTTGTACACTATTTTTTTTTAATACGATTATGATCACGCTCTTAAAATAATTTATGGCCTTGTCTTTTTTATTTTTTGACCGTGCGGATGTCTTTATAGAACCATACAGATTCAAAGATTTAACTATTTAAATAACCAAAGACGGCTTCAAAAGTAATATACTCTCTTGAGATATAGAAATATTATTTTACAAAGTGTTTGATTATTCAAATTAAGAAATTTTAGATATTTATAATGGTCTACGATCACAACTGACAAATCTTTCTCCTATCAAATCCGAATACTAGTAGGGTTTAGATTATATGCTTTTTTGGGGTATGCAAATGCATATGAATTAGGTGGTATGAATGTAAACTAAAGTCTAGGTTTTAAGCATGTAAATGCGCAAGAATTGCCTGGTTTGTTTGTGAAATTTACAAGTTCTATATGTTTGTGAAATTTCATCAAGTGTTAAACAGTAAAATACACAAGAATTGAAAGGCATGTATTTTGATTTTCCCTAAGTGTCGTGTGTAATTTTTTGCGTTTTTTTCCTGTCGTAAATACATGAGAATGGCATGGTATGTGCATGTAAGTTTGACAATTAGGTGTTTAATATGTATATGCATATATATCACTTTACCGTATGGTAAGCTAGCGACTCCGAGTTTCTTGATGGATCACCTGGTGTGGTTGTTAGAGGAAGGATCCCACTATTCCTGAAAGATCTAAGCTTTCTTTCTCTCCCACAAAAAGTTGTGAATCTGCAGAAAGTTTATCAACCTTTTGAAGAGCTGGTTGAGTTTTGCACATGTTTTTCCAGCGCCCATCGACAAACAGCTAATTGCTAGTGGAAAAAAATTTTGTAGAATTTTTGAGAAATTTAACTGAATTTGAGTAGAGGAAGTCTCCTAGGAAAACCAAATTAATAACCTGACTATTTTTCATAACATACATCCTTACTTTATTAAAGAGAAAGAAAAAGATATATAGTGAGAGCCAACTCTTAGAACTTGTGAGAGTCGTCTTTATACTTCCTAAATAGTGGGGTGATTCTAAGATAGGTTCCCAATGCCATTTAACTGGTAATATCGAAATATTCATTAAATGCAAGCAAGCCGGATCTTTAACAAATGAAGTTGCCCTATGGTGTGTAAGCATTGAAAATTTTAAGAACTCAAATTAAGCATTATCAAGATGAAGCACTTAAAGAATGTGCAACATAAGGGAACAAAATCATAAGTTTTCTATGACCAAAGCAACACTTAATTATAATAAATCCTCCCAATATGAAAAAAAGAAATATTAGTGTAAGTCATCTAGAAAAATAAGCACTAATTTTTATTAAAACTTATCTTGGGAAATACAATTTTATATTCTTGATGGATAGAATTTGATGACAACTCCCAATACAATGAATTCGTATTTCCTATATTTTTTTATCATATCTTTATCACCCATCCCTTCAAAAAGAAAGTTTTTTTTCTTTGACATTTCCTCTGGGCTATAACCACAGAATCATCATTTTTTATAATCATGGTCAACTAAAACAAGCAAATATTTTATGACTACTACAACATATATCTCCACAAACGCACACATGAGCGCCGATTTCAGCAACGTTGTCTCGATCCCAATCTCCTCCACCACCACCACCAACGCCTCACTCGATTACCACTCCCGCATCGGCGTCACCGTACTCGTCTCTGTCGTCGCCGTCTTCCTCATATGTTCCCTCGTCGTCTTCGCCCAATACTGCTTCTCCAACGACCAGCACGAACAAATCACCGCCACGGCGCTCAACACGAGCGCCAGATCAAGGGCGCCGCGGGGTCTGGATGCTGATGCGGTGGCAGCGCTACCTGTGGTGAGATACACTGGTGGTGGAGAGGGATGCGCAGTGTGTTTGGTGGAATATGCGGATAAGGAGAAGGTGAAAGTGATTCCTGGGTGCGGTCATGGGTTTCATTCGAGCTGCATTGAGACGTGGTTGATGTGGAGGGGAACATGTCCGATTTGTCGGTGTTCGGATATTTGGGGGCCATGGAGCCGGGAGATTTGCACGGGTGTGTTTGGCTACGGTGAGGGGAATGTTGGGAAGCTGAGGACGAGTAGGAGCTGCGAACGCTGTTGTGTAGAATTGGAGGCGGGTGGTGGTGGTGGTTGGGGTGAGTTGCTTCTGCGGCGAACTTGTAGCGTTTGATTATTGATGAGACTACGAAGATGTTAACCGACGATTTGGACAATGCACGTAATATTTTCTAAGTTGTAGTCACTTAATGGATGTTTATTTTTTGATTTTTGGATCTTGACTGCTAACCTCGTTGGTCTGAAACAATATTACATCAGTACTATGCATGTAGAGTAACATGCGTAGCGAATGAAATAACACCACGACACCCTGCGCGACAGAGAGAAAAAACGGCGCAGTAACACGGGGAATATTCCCTCCCGTGTTATTTATGTGTTATTGTATATTATTCATGTGTTATTGTGTCCTAGGAATATTCCTGGTGTTATAATAACACAATAACACATTAATAACACATGAATAACACACAATAACACATGAATAACACGAGGAAGAATATTCCCCGTGTTACTGCGCCGTTTTTTTCCTCTGTCGGGAGAATTCCCCGTGTTATTCAAGTGTTATTGTGTGTTATTCATGTGTTATTGTATCTTGAGAATATTCTTGGTGTTCTAATAACACAATAACACATCAATAACATATGAATAACACGCAATAACACATGAATAACACACAATAACACATAAATAACACGGGGGGAATATTCCCCGTGTTACTGCTCCATTTTTTCTTTCTGTCGCGCGTGGCGTGATTTTATTGGCTACGCACGGTACTTCTACGTGCATAGTACTGATGTAATATTTTTTCGGTTGGTCTTGGGGTTGCCGCTTGATACAAGTTGTCTGTATCGTTCGCTGCAGGGTTAACTATACCTATTAATCCTTGTATCATTACGACGGCTCTTATGATGTTGTATATATATATAATTTGATATGATTTCTAGAACCTGATGCTATTTTTTTTTATTTTTATTTTTATCTTTCTTTTTTATTCTTTTCTAAGGGTCATTTATGTACGTACTACTCTATTTTTATGTATTTATATGCTTCACACCTAAATTTTGCTCTCTTTACTTTTTCTCTCACCCAAATCTTTCATATCAAATAAAAAGAATCACTATTTTAACTTTAAAAAAAATGAAATATAGGTTTTTTAATGCATACGGTAAAGTGATATATATATAAGCTTTGATGTTAGATATATAAATATGTAGGAATTTAGGGGTATGTATGTAAATATTTCTTTAATTTGTGATTATTTTGCAAGAAATCAAATTTATATTACACACACACACTCAAATTTATATATATATATATATATATATGTTTTTTTTTTTTAACTCATTCTTTGCAAGTTAATGTCATAATCAATATTTATTTGAGCTTAGTTAATTGTGTAGTTAATTTTAATAATTATAATTTTTAAATTAATTATTATACATTAATAAATTTATAATGTTTTAATAAAAATCATCCATATTTATCATGGATTTCGCGCGTGCTCACACATGTTATTCATTTGATATTTTCATCGTAATCACATCATTAATAAAATATAATAATATAAAATACATTAAATTCAGAAAAAAAAACACTACAATAATAAATAATAAGTGATCAGAATCATAATTGAGTTATCATTAAGAACTTATGAGTAAATCAAAATATAAGTTTTCTGGTGTTACCCAATAATTTGCTTGCAGCATTTAATTTATTTTTAGTTTACATTACATCATAAAAAAAATATAATATTAAATCCTCCATGATCTCCGCATCTTTCGAGCTACAATAAATAGTGTTTTTTTAGTTTTTAGTTTGTACATATTCAATATTATCTTATATAGAAAGATTTAAATATTCTAGCCAGGATGCACAGCATAACGCCGGCTGGATATGGATCGCTTGTGCAACTGAAACGTGTACCGCGATGCTTTTGGGGGGCGAAATTTTGATATAAGAACTCAGTTAGCTGTGATTGTGATATTTGTTCTTGTCTTCCTGCTGAGCTATGCTTTTAGTGTAGAAATTAATTACTAGGATAGATAAAACTACTGCATTTATGCATTAATTTAATAGCTTGCCTGTTGATCCATCATCATTAACAGTGTAGGAATTTTATGTAGACATTGTTTACATATGAGGTTGAGTCACTAATGTCAAGTAAATTTAGCAACTAAGTTGTACCCTAATTTAGGTTTTTATGGCAATTCATAGCCAAGTCAAAGCCATGGTCGATTAAGAGGGTTAGTTTGAGTCGACTGTACTAGATAGAATCATGCGAGCCCATTTTTATTAATCTAGTTTTATTTAAGTCAACGATAGACACTTGTTGATGGATTCAAGTGAGTTTACTGAATTAGTGTTAGAGTGAGTTAAAAGTTGGGTTAACTCAAATTAGCTTAGGGTCCAAATTTGGTCAAATAGATTAGGCATAAGCCAAAGTACATTAGTCATGGTCAAGAATTACCTAAACTAAGTTTGTGCAAAACAATAGGACAATACAAGTACACTGTGTTTATTTTCAAATATATAATCTTATATATTTTAAATTTTTATTTATTTCTCACTATTTTCTTTGAGATGCTAAAATCTTTGCTCAATAGATATATATTTTTAACTCAAATATTCTAACATGTCACTCGTATTAGGAGATATTACTCCCAATGGGTAGTACAATCAAATTGATCATGTATTGCTGGAAAAAAAAAACGTGTCCGGACAATGAATGCGATGCATTGAGAAAGCGGAGGAGAAAAAAAAAAGATCTCTGGTGTACCATGTCTGTTGTCCGAATGCAGCTTGTGTCCAGACCCTGAACGCAATATTTTCTTGGGTCATAAAGTTAGCTTTGTGAAAGGACAGCTTATATGGTTGGTAAAATTGTTATAGAATATGTGTAGTAGCCCCTAAATATTGAATTAGTTTCTTAGTAACATTTGATAAATTTAATTTAGATACACATAAGTATATATATTTAATAATCTTAAATGATTAGTGAATCATTGAAGTCAGATAAAAGATATGTTATTCAATTATATGAAAAAAAACTTATCAAAATTAAATTTATAAAATTATTAATTATTAATTTATTTGTTTTTCAAATTTGATTTTGTTTGCTCCTTGTTAGAAAGTTTTCTTATACAGTGAAAATGCATGAATTATGAGTGGTTGGTAAGCATATTATATTTTACAATAATCTTTTTATGCTCATTTGCAAATTCATAAATACTAAATTAGTGATACTATTTCATAAATTTATACTACAAAACATATAAAAGTTTGTCATATAACCATAGTTTTATAGTCGAAGTAACTTTTTATTCTATAGCTCACTATCAACATCTTCATTAAAGGATAACTTGGCCTAGAGGGCCATATTGAAAGATGGCCAGACGTAGATATCCTTCAATATTTTGTTGTCGACTTTAGTGAGAAGAAGTTTTAGAATAAAATTAAGTCGAAGAAAGTTATATTGTGAAGAGAGAGGGGGTGATGGAAAAAAATATAGATAGAAGATGTTATATTTAAGGATATGAATTATTATTATTATTATTATTTTTGAAAAGTGGACCCAAATGACATACCTTGTGTTTCAAACTCACGAATCTCATAGTGAGAATTAACACCCTCAATCACTATGTCACGGATAAAGCGCATTTGGACAAGTAATTTCAAATACCATAAAAATTATCTCTTCCAATGTGATACTCTCAGCCATTATTCTTCTAATATATTCTTAAGCTGCAATGGATGATTGTTATTGCTGATGTTCTGAGTGTATTATATGCAATTGCCACTTAGAATAAAATCACATAAAAAGTGAGTGTTTGTATCAAGATGCCTTTGATTGAGAGATACAGCTTAAGATGAATTTCGAGTGGAAGGGTATGGGTAATGATTTATAAGCAGCATTCTTTTCCAGTCAAATATAGATGAAATATCTTCTATTAGAATTAAGCTCTAATATCATTGCTTTTTTTCTTAGTCAATAAGACTAGACTTGGATCGGGCTCGTCATAGTTCTTCTTGTTTTTTTCAACAAATATGTTGCACATTAGAGCAAAGTTGTTGAATAATTAGTAAGCTAAAAAAAACTATTTGGGACAACATAAGAATGGAAGAAAACTGAAAGGCAGGAGTGTGCAAACATTTAATTCAGATAAACCAGTTCAAAAATTAGTCAAATTAAATTAAATCAAAATCCAAAATTAAAAAAATAATAATAATAAATTAATTTTTTAAAATTAAATCCATTCAACTCATCTAATGTTCTCGATTCAATTTACGTTTTTCGTTTTAATTAAACAATGCACGCCTCTGATGACACAGCAGGATTAGGCACTGAATGAATTTTCAAACACTCAACAATATCACATGTTATCAGATTATGTTAGAAGTCAAGAATCTGTCACCATTTTCACTGATCTAGAGCTCTACCATAAGATTTTTAAAAATATCATCTTTGATCAACCTTAAAATCTTATAATTTCGAGAAAAATGTATTCATTTACAAAAATAACATGCATCAATCAGCATTCTATTGATATCATCACACCGGAAGGCTACAACCATCCTCACGCTTTCCGGTAGCTGCAGCATCGCCGCCGCCCCCTTCCTCCAAGCCTAAAGGCTTCTCCACACACACCGGCGGCGCCTTGACAGCCGAACGACAAACAGGACAGCTCAGTCGTTTCCGAAGCCAAGCATCGATACACCGAGCGTGAAACCCATGGCCGCAGCCCGGCAAAATTCGAACTTTTTCTCCTTCTTCAATCCCCAAGAGGCAAACAGAGCACTCGGAATAATTAATTTGCATCAGAGAAAGCTCGTTCTTTGTGTAGCGTAGAACAGGAATGGAGCTTAGAACCTTCTTCACATCATCTCCGGCGAACTTCACCGGCGCCGGCGAAGTGTCGGGTCCCCCATGGCGAAGCTTTTTAAGCAGAAAATGGAAGCCCATCAACAACACGGGAACGCCGGCTAAGATGCCGGCGACTTTTAGAGGGAGAAGGATGTTGGAGTGTGAGGATGGCGCTGGGGAGATATCAGTAGAGGGATCCATGGCGAAGGTATTAACTGATTTGAGTTATAATGTTAATTTGATGGGAGATTATGTTGTTTGGTGGGGATTTATATAGAAAGTAAGTTTTTTTATGATTTTGGGTGGAGAAAATGGGAACGGTGGATTTGGCGGGACACTTCTGAGAAGGCGAAGGAGCGATGTGGCATGACTCCTTGACTGACCTTCTAACTTTTTTTAGTTTTAGCTTGCCAAGTGAGACATGGATTTCGTATAATTAAAAAAAGAACCGCATCCTTATACATCTATATATCTAAAGCTTAAAGATTAGTTTTTTATATTTTTAACTCTAAAGTCTTTCAGGTTAGATATGTAAATGGATAGAAATTGAGTGGTATGTATGTAAATCTTCCTTATATATATATATATATATATATATATATATATATATATATATATATATATATATATATATTAGAATTTTTACTGAATATATTTAGAATAATTTAGTTTTTTTCTTAATTAAGAGAGAGTTGACTCATATAATTTAAAATTAAAGAAAACAAAGTGACCACACAAAAAAGTTGACCGAAAATTTGATTTTCAAATGTTTAAAATATATAGAAATTAGATAAAAAAATAAATTCATTGCATTTGGATGTGGCTTTCTGGCAATAATGAGACTATTTTTCTGAAGGCATATCTCAGCTTTTATCTAGAAGGTATCATGTGGAGTTATTGGGAAAGTTCCGGATGGGAACTAATTTACTATAAATTAGTTAGGTAAACTAACAGGAAATGGAAGGCTTAACTGCCAATATAAAGGGTCCAGCTGATATAGCATTACTTTACTAGAACTAATGAAATTTAATTAAGCGGTTGGAATTAGTCAGATGGCTCCTCAGACCTCAATTTTGGCACGATAAATAATGTATAAGTTAAATTTGATGTGCTGGCAAGTGGAATTTGTAGAAACTTTTCCATATGAAATGCGGATGCAGCTCTATATGCGGACTCCCGTAATATGCTGTCACTTGTGCTATACCAGGCTCACTTCATAAATACCGAGCGGTGAACTGTTTCAATAATCTTTGTTATTCCACTTCAATAACTACTGCAGAACAAGTCAAATAAGTCTCCAATAATGTGAAAAAACTCTTCAATAACACCGCTCAAAGAATTGATCCAAAAACACCGCGATCTCGCTTCAATAACTCTCGCAGAACAATTTCAATAACCGCTTCAATAACCTATGATGTTCCACTTCAATAACCGCCGCAAAACAACTCCAATAAATCCTCAATAATGTCGCAATAACCCTTCAATAACACAACTCAAAAAACCAATCTGATAATGTCACGGTCCCGCTTTAATAACCCCCGCAGAACAATTCCAATAACCACATCAATAATGCCACAAAAACCCCACAATAATCCCGCAATAACACCTCGCGGTAAACCGATCTAATAACCTCAGTGGTTCCACTTAAATAACCTCCACAGAGCAACTCCACTAAGTCCTCAATAATGCCACAATATTTAATAAAATGATTAAAAAGGGAATATAATGTTGCCCTCTTGTTTTTTAATAAAATCAGACACAAGACACATCATCCATTGAAGGGTTATTGAAGCATTATTTGAGACTTATTGGAGTATTCTGCAGGGGATATTAAAGTGGAACCGCAGAGATTATTGGAGCGATCACCGTGCGGTGTTATTGAGGGTTATTGCGGCGTTATTAAAACAATTATTGAAATTGTTCTGCTAGGGTTATTGAAGAGAAACCGCGAAAGTTATTGGAGTGGTTCACCGCACGGTGTTTATGAGGTGG
This sequence comes from Phalaenopsis aphrodite, assembly GCA_003013225.1. Lineage (NCBI taxonomy): Eukaryota > Viridiplantae > Streptophyta > Magnoliopsida > Asparagales > Orchidaceae > Phalaenopsis > Phalaenopsis aphrodite. The sequence goes on along the minus strand of NEWO01000057.1, from coordinate 2,309,374 downwards.
GCCCTGTGTAACACACGTGACGACATATTACTGGAGTCCTCACATATAGCTGCGTACGAACTCTGCTTGAAAAAAATTTTTCCTAAACTTGAGACGGTCCTTTTTTTGGTTAATTTTTATTCTTTTATTTTTAATTACTAATTTGCTCAGGCTATATTAATTTGTCAAATTGAAGCTTAGATGGAAGACGTAAATCATGCCATAATTCAAAATTTTGCCTTGATAGAACTCTTTTGTGGCACACTGGCACTTCATGAATTCAGTAGAGCTTGTGAACTCTTAAGTTGGAGCATATGTAGGTATCTATCAGCTTCATCTTGCCAAATAAGACAAAAAATAATAGATGGCATGGAACATGATTAAAATTACAAGTCAATTATTCTGAATAATAAATATAAGATATGAATTAACTTTAATTTATTTGAGCATCTCATAAAACGACATTGTATATGCTCAAGAGCCGTGCCAGTAGTAGGTGAGGGAGTAGGTGTGGAAGCAGCAGACGTCACAGGAGACGGGGCAGCATCGAGTGCAGGAGTAGGTGCCATAATAGGGTGACATTAATAGGGGCGGGAGGTGGTGCCACAAGAGGTGTAGCAACAGCCGATGGGGGAGGAGATGCCACAGAGATGTAGCAACAACAAGTGAGGAGGAGGTGCATTAGTAGTGGAAGCATCCACAAGAGTAGACGACTTTCTCTTCCTGCTATATTAAATGGTCTCAAGGCTCCCCAGAACACAGTGTCTATTAGGTGGCTGACCACTTGTACCATTTGTGACCATCTGCAAACAAAGGAATTACATTAAAAATGTTAGTACTGACGGGAAAATAATCATAAGCAGAAAGAAACGGTGCAGTAAAGATAAGACACAAGCAACATCTATGTCTAAAAACAGAAAAAATGAGAATAAGCATTATGTCTCAATACAACAAAAGTAAAAGACAAAAAGTAGCAGTAGTAACAACTAATTTAAAATTTATGTACCTACGTTATTAAGTTTCATCAGAAGAACTTGCCATTGAAGATGAACCTAAAATTTCTTATTCACTCTCTTCATCATCCTCATCCAAACCATGAGGAACCTCTTCAAAAATCCTTGTGATATCCTCTAGCTCAAATGTTTCAACATTTGTGCCACCCTGAATACAAAAATCAGACATACTTTCCTCTTCGTAAATTTGTTCTATAGAACTATGCAACTCAATAGTTTTATTTGGTTTATTCTTCACAAGCACGACCCAATCAACTTTATCTCATACTCTATCAGGGTATTGAAGGCTATAAATCTACGTATTTGCCGTGCCATAACAAAAGGATCAAATTTTACATATCGTCTGTTTAATTTGACAACAACGATATCATAAGGAATGAGTGTTCGGGTTCTTCAATTCAGAACAAGATCAAACCATTGACGGTTGAACAAGTATACAATGTAGTTGGCATTACCTGGATATTCATTTGAATGACTTCATCAAGTATATCGTAATAGTAAATGTCGCTATCTGTGTGTGTGTTTCCTTTAACAATGACACCACAGTTATATGTTTTCTTCCCTTCATAATAGGAACTTGCATGGAATGCAAATATCTACTATGTAGTAGCATTAAGATTAGGCACATAGGCAAGATCTACTAATCTTTGATTCGTGATTTTGTTGGTTGTATCGTGAACCTATAAAAAATAGAGAGGTACCATCAATGTAACTTTAAATGCGAGGATCATATTACACACATGTGATTAGAATGGTTCATTATATGTACGTACACTTTAAACCATCTTGGAAATTATACTTCGACTATCCTACTTATCAAAGACTCATCCTCTATGTCCAAGTTTTCGAAAAATAATTTGTTTACAATTTTTTTTTTAATCAGTCAGTATGTAACTAACATTCTCAATAATAAAATGACAGTATGTATTGAGTTTGGGAATCGTGAATACTCTTACTGTATAAATGACTGGACTTTGTGACAATTCATCAGGACGTACAATACAGCTACCTTAATCTTTGTATCGATTAGATATCGTGCTCATGCCTCCTTGATGGCTCATTTGATATCTAACATAAGGATAATTCTAGCCGTGGAAGCATGTCACCAACATTATATACTCTTTAATTGGTACTCAAAATAATATGAGCAGAAAGTTATCTTCTTCTGCAACAGATATGTTTTGCAGATCGATTCCTCAAGATGTACTTTACTTTTAATAGTCTTTTGGATTTTATTTAAAAAGTTGTACCACATAAAATTTGCATTAAATATGGTGGTCATTTAGTGTGAATTAAAAAGCAACTTGCAATGTATGCATTAGGAAGGCATGCCTATTGAAGGGATACATCCATCTATACCACACTGTACCTCCAGTATAGCCTTGTAAAATAGATGTGTAGGCAGATGCTCCATAGTGTCTAAGAAATTAGAAGAAAATATCCATTCAAACTTACAACATAATAGAGGAACCCTCACATCAAGATGTCTCAACGAGTCAACAGTCAGCGCCCCCACACACAACTCTCTAAAGAATATACTGACTTCGATCGAGGGATAAAGCACTGGCTTTGGTAACACATGAAATACGCTGATTAATAAGCATTGCAAAAATATATGGCAGTTTTGACTCTTCATGTCAAACACCTTACTCGCTCTCAATTCGAAACAATGGCTAAAATTTAAAACACAACCCTCGGGAAACTTCAGAGAATACACTCACTCAAAAATTGTCCTCTGTTGATCTGGAGTAAGACGGTATGAAACTTTAGGCTTTATTAATTTAGCTTCATTTGTCTTTTGAAGCGCTAAGGTCCTCCTTTTGCAACACTCTTTCAGGTTCACTATAACTTTCAAATTATCTTTAGTCCAACTTTTGATATCCATCACATTGTTGATGTTGTTCTCAAAAAAATTCTTTTCAACGTGCATAACATCAAGATTATGTCTAATAATATTAGTGTTCCAGAGTGAAAGATCACAAAATATACTACTCTTCATCTAGTTATGAGTGACAACAAAATTAGAAAGACGAATTGAAGCTAACTCTGGCCTCATGGTGATATTCAACATTTCACTAATCATCTCCATTTCAACTCTAGTAATCCTCGGGGGTGCACTTGATCTCTCAACATTGCTTTTGAAGAATGTATATTTGTTCCTTCTAAATGAGTGATCGCGGTTTAGAAATCTTCAGTTGCAGTCGATCTTGTTGTTTTTCCTGCAATGTTTTTAGAGTAAATGCCTTTGATATATCACGCAGTAAGGAAAAACCAATTTCCCAGTTATGCTCCAACAATCTAGCATTCCAAAAGCAAGAAAATCATTAATTGTCCACATAAGAACCATTCTTAGTTAAAATTTTTTCTTTGTAGCAATGTCTGTAAGTTTACGTCGATTTTACCTTTTGGACTAAGTGGACCAAGTATGATTAACATCGGAATAAGAATGATGTGGTGTGCACATATCAAGGAGAAAAATTGTTGGCATAATGATCACTGGTTAGTATGAGTACGAGGTTGTAGGGTGACTATACGGCGTGAAACGATTTGCACATAACCAAAGTCTAACATTGCATACTTCATCTATAAAATCTTGCTACGTACAGTGAAAATGTCTCTAGACTTCGCCATCTGATGGATGAATCATTGAGTTAACATCAACAAATTGAATATTATGTAGGGTTGTACCCATGAAAGCGAACAATCTTTGAAGCTGGGGTATGAGCGAAAAAAATAAAAGAGACGCTCATATAAAGTATTTTTTTTTTATTTGTATTATTTCACCCTTTTTGTTTGAATCTATTCACACCACAAAATCGAAAATTCTTCTCTACTGCATATGTCTTGTAATATATCATTCACCCATTAACATAACAATCATTCTTCTAACATTGTAACCCTAATTTTGAAACCAACTTTTTCGTTATAGACATGTCATCCGACTGTAAATTTTTTGTAGGGTTAGTCTCTTTCAAATTGCTACCTGATTGAAGGCTTCTCTGAGCACGTTAAAAGTAGATTTGATGATCAACATTCTCAGCTTCACTGATAACTTTATGTAGTGCAACCATCCCATAAAGATTGTTGTGAAGCGTTCAGTAATTCATAGAACTTTTGTGATTATTTATACGGTGTTTCTTGTTCATGTTGAACAATCATATAAATTGAACTCTCTGAGCATCATGAACCATTTCTTCGTATGTTCTAGGATCAAATTCCTCTACAGGGGGCATAACTTGTCGAGGCACCTCCTTGATCGATCCAAACTTCAAATTTTTCCTCACCATGCATAACTAGTACCAATAGTTAGGTTTGAATCCCTTGTGGTAAAGATCCAATTTAACTTTTTCAGGTGACAGAAGTGTTTGGTTTTTGTACTTTGCGTAAGGACACCAGAACTTACTCTCAAAATGATAGATTGGCAGTTGTGATGCCACCTACACAAATTCCTAAATTCAATTTAAGAAGTCATATGTGAGTCCATTTCATCCTATATATAATCTATTATATATCCAAGCTCTAAAATTGCATATATTTATCTGCATCATAGATGTAGTTTCACAAGTCAGTGCATCTACTAGGAAACTAAAAACAAGTTAATACTTAAAGTATGAAGTCGACACTAATTGGTCAACCAACCAACTACAAACAACAAACTTGAATTCTTCTAATAACAACCCCATCTATATCACCATCACTTTGAACAAGACATGATATACTCTTTTACTTCAACAAACCAAGATTAAATCAACCGGTAACATCCCTAGCTATATCACCCTCTGTTCGAACAATTGACCGATCAATGCCTTTCTCCAATTCAACCAATGAACTTCAATTCTACTAATAACATCCCCATCTATATCACCATCATTTTGAACAATAGACTCGATCGTGACATTCCTTCACTTTAACCAACCAACATGAATTCTTATAATAACATCCCCTCCTATATCACCATCAATTCAAACAAGACCCGATGTTTATATTACTTCACTTCAACAAACCAACTTGAATTCTACTAATATGTAAATACATACCACTCAATTCTTATGTATTAACATAACTAACCATTATACTTCAATTTTTATGAAGATTTCATACATACCGCTCAATACTTATATATATAACTAACCCTTACACTTCAAAACACCTAATCTTCATTTTTATGAAGATATTCATACATACCACTCAATTCTTATGTATATAAATACCTAAACCTAAACTTCAACTTTTACATACATACCTCATACCCTGAATTTCAACTTTTACATAGATACCACATACCAAACACCATAACTTCATCTTCTACATGCATACCATCTTTACATAACTAATCAAAAGTTTAAATAAGAAAGATCTAAAGTCGCAAATAGAATTACGTTCTTAAACGTTTTTTGATTAGAGCGAAGCGGAAGAATGAGAACTACGAGAGTTTTAGTGTTCTCTATAAGCTGAGTACAATCGTTACCTTCCCAGCTAAGCTTGCTCCTAATGGCGATTGTATCGTGAATTATCGTTCGAGAAGACGATGATTTTGAGCGATGTCGCGAGGGAGAGGGAAAGTGGAGAGTGAGAATTCGAGTATACGGGAGGAGGACAAACCGCGGAAAGAATATAAATGAGATTTAGGCGCGCAAGAGGAGAATATTAGGTCATTTACATCAGATTTTGGTTGGATTTGCATTACGCTTTGTTCGGCGCTAGCAAGTAAAGGTTTTATGTTGATTAAACTAATACAAATTTGATGCAAAATTCATCACTACTTTAATCAAAATTTCGTCATTTTCATATTGCTTTTCTATGGAATTTTCAAATGCAAAATTTGACGTAATTATTGGAATATATTATTCACCGCTTAGTGTCCTCAAATCTGATGCAAATTTTGACGCTAATATTTACGTTGAAATATTCCAATACAAATTTTAGATGCTAATAATAGCTTCTCCTGTAGTGAGTGATTGATTTGAGAGGGAGAGGAAACAGTTTCATGTATGTTGAGTACAAGGAACATCTATCTCAATAAGAAATTTAGGCATGTGCGAGTCATGGGAGCTGCTTATTAATTGGCTGTAGCTTTTCAAGTTTTTTTACAATTATTTAAACTCTACCCTCAACATTTTATATAAATAAATAAATAAATGAGGGAGTTCCTGTAGAAATTTTGAAGGTGCTAAATTGATCGCTAGTGTATGGTAGTCATAGAATTTACGCAAGTGGTGGAAGTCTAGCTAGCTAAGTTGACTCTATACTAGTGGCATTTGTCCAACCCATAACAAGTAATCACTCTGGCAAATTTTTAAGTTGGACTACAAATTTAACAGTCCTGTCTTATAAATTCTTAAATTTCTCTCTTCCCCGCCCCCACCTCCCCCCAAAGAACAAGATATACAGTGGCTCCACCTCTTAAAACTCGTAGGAGTCATCCTTTTTAATTTCTAAATAGTGCGGTGATTCTAAAATATGTTCCCAATGCCATTTATTACCAAAAGGTTCATCAAATGCTATCAAGCTGGGTCTTTAAAAAATGAAGTTGCCCTGTGGTCAGTAAATATTGAAAATTTTAAGAAATTAAGCATTATCAAGATGAAGCACTTATAGAATGCAACGTAAGGGAACACAATCAGAAGATTTCTATGACCAAAGCATAACAGCCCAAAAAATGTAAACAAATAAAATACTTCATCAGCACTTAATTATAATAAATCTACCAATATGGAATTCTTGATGGATAGAATTTGATGACAACTCCCAATATAATCATTTCCTATTTCCTGTAATTTTTTATCATATCTTTATCATCCATCTCTTAAAAAAAACACCTCTTGGAAATATAACCACAGAACCATCTTTTTTTTTATAATCATCGTCGACTAAAACATGAAATTATTTTATGACCACTACAACTTATATCTCCACAAACGCACACATGAGCGCCGATTTCAGCAACGTTGTCCCGATCCCAATCTCCTCCTCCACCACCACCTCACTCGACTACCATTCCCGCATCGGCGTCACCGTACTCGTCTCGGTCGTCGCCCTCTTCCTCATATGTTCCCTCGTCGTTTTCGCCCAATATTGCTTCTCCAACCACCACCACGAACAAATCACCGCCACGCCGCTCCACACGAGCGCCAGATCAGGATCAAGGGTGGCGCCGCCGCCACAGCCGCCTCAATGTCTGGATGCTGATGCGGTGGCAGCGCTACCTGTGGTGAGATGCAGTGGCGGTGGAGAGGGATGCGCGGTGTGTTTGGTGGAGTATGCGGATAAGGAGAAGGTGAAAGTGATTCCAGGGTGCGGTCATGGGTTTCATTCAAGCTGCATTGAGACGTGGTTGATGTGGAGGGGAACGTGTCCGATTTGTCGGTGTTCGGATATTTGGGGGCCGTGGAGCCGGGAGATTTGCGCGCGTGTGTTTGACTGCGATGAGGGGAATGTTGGGAAGCTGAGGACGAGTAGGAGCTACGAACGCTGCTGTGTAGAATTGGAGGCCGGTGGTGGTGGTAGTGGGGGTGCGATGCTCCTACGGCGAACTTGTAGCGTTTGATTATTAATGAGACTACGAAGATGTTAACCGACGATTTGGACAATGCACGTAATATTTCCAAAGTTGTAGCCACTTTTGAAAGTTAATTTGTTGATTTTTGGATCTTGACTGCTGACTTCGTTGGTCTTGGCATTGCGGCTTGGTACGAGTTGGCTTTATTCTTCGCTGCTGGGTTAACTATACCTCTTAATCCTTGTATCATTAGGACGGCTCTTATGAGGTTATATATATAATTTGATATGATTTCTTGAACCTGTGTGTTATTCTATTTTATTTTTAATATTTTATCTTTTTTTTTCGTTTTTTAAGGGTCATTTATGTACTAACCACTCTATTTTATGTATTTATTTACTTAACTTCTAAATTTGACTCTTTAGCTTTCTATCACCCAAATCTTTCATATCAAATAAAAAGAATTACTATTTTAACTTTTAAAAAAATGAATTATAGATTTTTCATGCATACGGTAAAGTAATATAT
>NEWO01000057.1:2281123-2300340 GCA_003013225.1 Phalaenopsis aphrodite | reverse complement strand
GGGGGCGAATTGTTGATATAAGAACTGAATTAGCTGTGATTATGATATTGGTTCTTGTCTTCCTGCTGATCTATGTTTTTGTTGTCGATATTAATTACTATGATAGACAAGGCTACTGCATTTGATACATTAATTTAATAGTTGGCCAGTTGATCCATCATCATTATTTTTTCAAAGGGAGATTTACTTATATACCTCTGAATTTCTATTTATTTACATCTCCAACCTCTAAACTTCAATTTATGTGACACATAAGTATTTGAAACCTTATCTATATGAAAGTGAGTTTTTTTGTTTTTTTTATTTTCTTAAAGTGAAAGTAGTCTTATTTTTTATGTGATATGAAATATTAGGATAATATAAATGTCAAAAGAAATGTTTTAAGGATTTAGGTTGAACTAAAAAAATTGATGTTGAAACGAATTATAATTGAGAATAAGAATTATGTGTAGACATTGTTTACATGTGAGATTGAGTCAATAATATCAAGTAAATTTAGTCAACTTAGTTGAATGCTAATTTAGGTTTTTATGGCAATTTATAGCCAAGTCATGGTGGATTAAGGGGGTTAATTTGAGTCAATTATACTAAATAGAATCATGCGAGCCCATTTTAGTTAATCTTGTTTTGTTTAAGTCAACCATAGACACTTGTTGATGGGTTCAAGTGAGTTCTTAATTAATTTTAGAGTAAGAAAAGTTGGGTTAACTCAAATTAGTTTATGATCCAAATTAAATCAAATAGGTTAGGCATTAACCAAAGGAGATTAGACGTTGTTAGGATTTGCATAAACTAAGTTTGTGCCAAAAATAGGGCAATAGAAGTACGTCAAGTTTATTTTGAAATATATAAACATATATATTTTAAAATTTTATTTAATTCTCACAATTTTCTTTGAGATGCTAAAATCTTCACTCAAGATTATTATTATTTTTAATTCAAATATTCTAGCATGCCACTCATATTAAGAGATATTAATCCCAATGGACAACATATTCAAATTGATCATGTATAGCTGGATCATAAAGTTCTTTGTGAAAGGGTAAATTATATGGTTGGTAAAATTGCTATAGAATATGTGTAGTGTCCCCCAAATCTTGAATTAGTTTCGTAGTAACATTTGATAAATTTAATTTAGATACACATAAATACATATATTGAATGATCTTCAATGATTGGTGAATCAGTGAAGTCTAATAAAAGATATGCTATTTAATTATATGAAAGGAACTTGTCAAAAACTAAATTTATAAATTTATTAATTATTAATTTATTTGTTTTTCAAATTTGATTTTGGTTGCTCATTTTAAGAAAGTTTTATTATTTAGTGAAAATGCATGAATTATGAGCGGTTTGTAAGCATATTATATTTTACAATAATTTTTGTATGAGCATTTGCAAATTCTTAAATACTAAATACGTGATACTATTTCATAAATTTATACTACAAAACTTATAAAAGCTTGTGATATAATCATAGGTTTATACTCGAAGTAATTTTTTATTATATAGCTCATTAGTACATCTTCATCAAAAGATAACTCGGCTTAGAGGGCCTTATAGAAGATGTCCTGATAGATATCCTTCAATATTTTGTTGTCGACTTTGGTGAGAAGATGTTTTCGGATAAAAGAGAGGAGGTGATGGAAATTATATTGTGAAAAGAGAGGAGGTGATGGAAAGAAATATAAATAGAAAATGTTACATTTAAGGATATTGTGAAATGTTACATTAAGAAATATAAATAAAAAATTATATTGTGTAAAGAGATGAGGTGATAGAAAGAAATATAAATAGAAAATGTTACATTTAACGGTATGCCTTATTATTATTATTTTTTATTTTTGAAAAGTGGCCCCAAATGACATAACATGTGTTTCAAACTCACAATCTTATAGTGAGAATTATACCCTCAATCACTATGTCCCGTATAAAGCTCATTTGGCTAAGTTATTTCAAATGCCTTAAAAATGATATCTCCACCAGTTTAATACTCTCAACCATTATTCTTCTAATATATTCTTAAACTGTAATGGATGATTGTTGTTGATGATGAATTGAGTGTATTATATGCAATTGCCACTTACAATAAAATCACATAAAAAGTATGTCTGTATCAAGAATAGACCCTAAGCAGTTGGTAGAGCCAACTACATTAGTTTTGGAGGTAGTGAAAATATCTTAGATGAATTTCGAGTGGTAGCTATGGCTAATGATTTAAAAGCCGCATGCACTTCCAGTCAAATATAGATGAAATATCTCCTATTAGAATTAAGCTTTGAAATCATTGCTTTATTTTTTAGTCGATAAGATTAGACTTGCTTCAAAGTTCTTCTTGTTTTCTTCAACAAATATGTTGCACATTAGAGCAAAGTTGTTAAATAATTTGTAAGGAAAAAAAAACTATTTTCAACAAATAGAATTATTATTTTAAAATTAAATCCATTCAATTCATCTAATGTTCTTGATTCAGTTTACTTTTTTCGTTCTAATTTAATAATGCACGCCCCTGATGACACAGCAGGATTAGGTACTGAATGACCTTTCACACTCAACAATGGCTTCTTTATTATTTCACATCTTCTCAGATTATGTTAAAAGTCAAAAATCCGTCACCATTTTCACTGATCCAGAGCTCTACCAAAAGATTTTTAAAAATATCATCTTTGATCAACCTTAAGATCTTACAATTTCGAGAAAAATGTATTCATTTACAAAAATATCATGCATCAATCAGCATTCTATAGACATCATCACACCGGAAGGCTACAATCATCCTCATGCTTTCCGGTGGCCGCAGCATCGCGGCCGCGCTCTTCCTCCACGTCTAAAGGCATCTCCACACACACCACCGGCGGCGCCGTGACAGCCGAACGACAAACAGGGCAGCTCAGCCGAGTCCGAAGCCAAGCATCGATACACCGAGCGTGAAACCCATGGCCGCAGCCCGGCAAGATACGAACTTTTTCTCCTTCTTCAATCCCCGAGAGGCAAACCGAGCACTCGGAATAATTAATTTGCGTGAGAGAAAACTCGTTCTTTGTGTAACATAGAACAGGAATGGAGCTTAGAACCTTCTTCACATCATCTCCGGCAAACTTCACCGGCGCCGACGAAGTGTCGAGTTCCCCATGGCGATGCCTTTTAAGGAGAAAATGGAAGCCCATTAGCAACACGGCAACGCCGGCTACGATGCCGCCGGCGAGAAGAAGAGGAGGGAGAAGGATGTTAGACTGTGAGGATGGAGTTGGGGAGATATCAGTAGAGGGATCCATGGCGAAGGGATTAATTGATTGTGTTATAATGTTAATTTGATGGGAGATTGTGTAGTTTGGTGGGGATTTATATAGAAAGTAAGTTGTTTTATGTTTTTAGTGGAGAAAATGGGAACGGTGGATTTGGTGGGACACTTGTGAGAATACGAAGGTGCGATGTGGCGTATGACTGCTTGACTGAGCTTCTAGCTTTTTTTGATTTTGCTTGCGAAGTGAGATTTAGATTTCGTCTTATTAAAGCACCGGATCCTTATATATCTATATATCTAAAGCTTAAAGTTTTGTTTTTTATATTTTAAACTCTAAAGTCTTTCAGGTTTTAGATATGTAAATGCATAGAATTTGAGTGGCACGTATGTAAATCTTCCTTATGTTGTGTTTTTTATAAATTTTTAGTGAAGATATTTAGAATAATTTAATTTTTTTTCTTAATTAAAAGAGATTTTACTCACATAATTTAAAATAAAAGAAAACAAAGTGCACACAAAGAAGTTGACCGAAAAATTGATTTTCAAATGTTTAAAATATATAGAAATTAGATAAAATTTAAAATTCATTGCATTTGGATGTGGCTTTCTGGCAATAATAGGATTATTTTTCTGAGGGCAAATCTCAGCTTTTCTCTACAAGATATCATATTGATTCATCACAATGAAGCCATCTGGAGAGGTGGCGACAAATATGGAGTCAGTGGGAAAGTTGATGCGGATGGGAACTAATTTACTATAAATTAGTTAGATAAACTAACAGGAAATGGAAGGCTTAACTACCAATATAAAAGCTCCAGCTAATAAAGCAGTACTTTCGTAAGACTAATGCACTTTAATTGAGCGGTTGGAATTAGTCAGATGGCTTCTGAGAGCTCAATTTTGGCACAAAAAAATTGTTTATAAGTCAAATTTGATGTGTTGGCAAGTTAAATTTGAGAGTCCTTTTTTTGGTTAATTTGTATTCATTTATTTTTAATTACTGCTTTGCTCAGGCTATATTAGTTAGTCAAATTGATGCTCAAATGGAAGAGGTACATCATGCATAATTCAAAATTTTCCTATGATAGAACACTTTTGTGGCACTTAAACATAGAAAAGTTTTCTGTCCGGAATTCCGGACATAGCTCCACATGCGGACTCCACCATTGTGTGCTATTTCAGACCCACCTAAAAAAATATTAAAGTGGAATTGCGAAGGTTCTTGGAGTGAAATTGCGGATATTAATTGAAGGGTTGTTAAGAAGTTATTGGACGGTTATTAGAGTATTAACTCCAATAACACTGCTATAACCCCTCAATAACCTTTTTGGTTCCACTCCAATAACCCTTTGCAATAGCCCTTATAATAACCCTCCAATAGGCCCCAAATAATCTTCATGGTTTTACTTCAATAACCCCTGACAATAACCCCCAATAATCTTCGCGGTTTCACTCTAATAACCCCCTGCATTAATTCTCACAATAATCCCCAAATAACCCATAAATAACCCCCTAATAATTTATGCGGTTTCACTTCAATAACCCCCAATAAACTCCCCGATGCAGTACATGTGACAACATATTACTGGAAGTCCGCACTCAAAGCTGTGTCCGAACTCCGTATGTAATTTTTTTCCCTTAAGTATTCAGTAGAGATTATGATTTTTCCCACGCCATGATGTATGTAAATGTAAATTTTCATCTGATTTTCTAAAATAAAATTGATTGTAAACTTGCAATTTACAATTTAATGCATCACAATTTCTTAAAATTTTTACTGGCAATGCCAATATTAATAATTTCTTCGGATTAATTGCATACCTGTTTTTTTTTTTTTTTGGAAAGTTTAGGGCACAGACCCAATCAATTTATATTAAAATAACAAAAAAAAATATTTATTTATAGCAAATTGCTTAAAAACAACAACAAAAAGAGAAAACCTCTTGAAAAAACCAAGTAAAAGAGCGAAAAAGAGTTTCACCAAAAGAAAATTTTGCACCCAAGCCAAATCAGATCGTGAATTTAGCTCTAAAATTGTTAGTCGCTCGAAAATCAGATCTAAATAAACGAGCCAAGCTATGAGCTAAACTTTGGATCAAATTTCTTTTGAGCCGATTTCGAGCCATTCCTCGATCGGCTTGAAGTATCTAGAAATCGGCTAGTAGTATGCTTTTATTCATTAAAATTGTATATATAATGCTAAACAAAATTTAATAAAACGAGTCACGAGCCAATTTCTAGTTCATTTCAAACTGGAACTGATCCAAATAACTCAATTTGATCGAGTTAGTTCCAATTTTGAGTTGGATTGAGCTGGTTCCAAGCTCAAACAGATCCAAATAAATCAATTTAAGCTAGCTCATTTTGATTTCAACTTAGATTGAGCTCGGTTCAATCTCAAGTTGGTTCGGCTTGAAATATAATGAACCACTAGCCAAATTCAAGCAGCCTTAATGCAAAAAGACTACGGAATAAAGAAAATATGAGTTTTATTTTAGTGCTTTAATGCTTCAAACTTGCGATAGACAACTTTATCAGGCAACTGAAAAGAACATTTAATTTACAAACAGACCACCCAATTTCCATGTATTTACCTAACACTTAAATTTTGTTTTTTATATTTATACCACCCAATTCTTTCAAATCACATAACAAACATCACCATTTTAACTTTAAAAAAAAATGAAAGTTAGATATGCAAATACAGAGATATTAAGTGGGACGCATGTAAATCTTCCTTTCCTTGAAACAAATAAATGATAGATTCGATTATTAGAAATTGATTCATCCAAGGCACGTATGCAACGGGCTGTTCCTTAAAACACTTTTATCTGACAAGCAGGCTTAGATTAAATGCATATTTCCTTAACAAAAAAAATTATTAATTAGGTATTTGTTAAGAATTTGATCAGCTATTAGTGTTTGAGATCCATTTTAAGCACAATATTATATGGGAAATTGATGGGGCGAAGCTATTCGAGGGATTTCCAGGCCCTCACACGTCTTAGCGCATAACAGCCACGCAGAACAAACTCTCCTTTATTGGAGCTTTCATTTTCTGAATTCATATAATTTAAATATAGAAGAGTGCAAATCCTTGTCAACCACAAAGAACAATAATAACGTCTATATAAATTTAAGAAAATTAGAATGAGCTCGTGCGGGATCATAATTTTTTGAATAATAATTTCTTCACAATAACATCACAACTATTTCTTTAAATAGCTACATTTTTCCGGCCCAAATAGACTCCTAGATGATCATGATCTTCGAGGCAATTCAAAATAAATCATTGAGCCGAACGTTTATGTGGACTCAATTGTCATAGCTTGTAGCCTGCGAAAAAAACTATGAGAGCACTTCATGGAAAAGTGCTCTAGGAGTGAAAGTGGTTTAGGTGAAATTACACAATATTATATAAAAGTGTACCGGATATTTTTTTGCTATAAAGCTTGCAACACTGAAAAAAGAATTATTATTTTTCATTAGGTAAATGTGATTATCTTTTATTTTTTTATGAAATATTTTGTCTGCTTGATTTGGTCAATCGGTTTCACAAATAAATCAATTATGACCCGAACTCGTTGACCCGGGTGGCTTGGTCTGACAAACTCAACAATATTACATTAACCAACATGTTTTTCAATGGCCCTACTCATAGGGAATTGAACATGATATGGCACTAAGATCTTTCTTAATTAAGATTGACTTGAATTAGAGGTGTAAATGAGTCTAGATCTTTCAACTGGACTGGTTAATGAGCTCGTCAGTTTATCAAGCCAGAAGTTCGAGATCAACTCACATTCAAGCTCATAAATTAAACGAGCTCAATTTCAAACTTCATGACTTGGCTCATGCACAAAAGCTATCTCGATTAAAATAAGTGTTTTTAATGTGTTTGGTAAACATTTAAGTTGGTTCAAAAAAACATAGGAAAGTATTTAAGAAATTCAAAAAGCTACAATGAATGCAAGTTATAAAGTCAAGAAGCAATAAATCTATCCCAAAACATGCTTCCTGTCCTCCCATGAATGGCCAAGAGTCCAAGGGAAACCTTCTCAAACAAGCTTTCACATAAACTATTTCCTTCTCATCTTATTCATATTATTGGCACTTACCCTAATGAGTTAATCATTTTCTCCGACGACATTTTAGTGAGCTTTCACCCAGAAGAGTCAAGCTCTCGAGCCTAGTAATAAGTGGATGAGGCGAGCTTGAGCTCATTCTATGGGCTCAACTCCAACTCAAGCTCGAGTTTGAGCTGCTCTTATGATAGGTGTTTGTTGTGAAGTTAGCTTGGCTTGACTCGATTGCACACCTAACTTAAATTAGTCATCTTAGACAAAGATTCACCTTAGCATTATAAGATCCTTTTGGATGAATCGATCTATCACTCTCGACAAGGATCATTCTGCCAAATTAGTCAAATATCACTTAACTAAGTAGACTATAGTTTATGAAAACCCGGAATGGCAGAAGCATGAGATCTTCATCAGGTTCATCATCATTTTCCCACCATCCGCATTAAGTTCATAGTAATAAAATTTTATATTATAAAATTAAATTGTTGCTACTATATATGAGTGGTTAGCACTCTAATGACTAATGTTATTGGGAGATGTAATTTCTAGGTAGTGTTTTCTATAATGAGATTTTGCTTACTAAAAATTTATAACTCTATGTCTTAAAGTCATTATAATATAAAGACAAAATTTTTGGATAATGTTATCTATTATTTCATTTGCCTTTTAAAAGTTTGACCGAGAAACCAAGAACACATACAAACTCCCTCTAATCTTCATTTTGAGGGAGGAGGGCTTGAATTTTTAAAGCACACAAGCATTTATTATCACCATTCATCTTGCGCCCCAAGTATAGCTTACAAGATATGCAAATTTTATTTCAACCCCAAACAAAAATGAAAAAGTGCTATCTTCAATTTTTAAGTACCAAACGAAATAAATATGGGTATTTTAATACATTGCATTTATTTATATTGTACTTTAGATAGACAAGAATTTACAAGTACTTGCAACAAACCTTTAATAATCGTACAAGTGATGTGCATAAAATACTTTGCTTGACATACTTAGTTAAAAAAAAATAGTTGGTGTAATACACCATTACATTAGAAGAGAGAAGAGCTCTTTCTTCTTCTCTTTATGTCCCTCATGATAGCGTCAGCCGCAAATAAATAAATAAATGAATACAAAAAATCTTAACTTGATATCATAGTGTTTCTTTTTATCATGCGGATCAAGGCCAAGGACCACGATCTTAAGATGGAGATTTAGAGTAACTTTTAGTGTGCGTTTCAATGACTCTGCCAAAAGATGTTTCAAGGTATAAAGACAAAAGCGTACTCGGTGCTATGCTAGATTTAGGCTTCGAACGTGTTCTGCAAATCTCCTTTAAAAGGAGGAGGCGAGCTATGATTTGAAAAAGCAAAAAATTATCCTTCTTTCAATACAACTTCCATAACTCACCAAACAATAGTTTTTTCAGAAGTTGACTTTCACTGCAACTGAATATAATTTCACCGCCTTCTCAAACCAAATCTTAGAGGAAAAAAACTGATCCAATTATCGAACTCTGATTGATTTTTAGTTGTGGCTATTTTGCGGGCCGGATACCATAGCCGGCCAAATTCAGCTTTGAGAGACTTTTCACAATTTTACATTTGCTTTTTTGCCACAGCCATTACATTCTTAGTTTTATATACAACAAAGCAGAGCGGCGAAGCTTCACATAGCAGCTCTCTTATAAGTTCGGTTATTATGTGGGCCTTCTAAGTCATCTTAAGAGAGCTTTAACCCTTGGTTTTGATTACTAACTATATTTCTACAAATTCTTAATTTTCCTCTCTTTTTTAAAAACTTTCTTACCACCGATTTGGGCACTAATCACGTGAAGAAAATTGTCAAATTCATGATAGATACATTTTTTATATTATACATATGATTTTATATATATATAAAAAAACATTTTTACATTATCACCACTGGCAACCAAAAAAAAAAAAATTGCATCATGAGTTTATGACTCATTTTGGGATAATGAGGGAAAAATTAATGAATGAATTTGAAAAATGAATCGTCCAATTTATACAACATTTATATAATAATTGTGGCACAGCAATTTACAAGGAAAACTAATATTCAAGTTTATTATTTTTTTAAATCATATAATTATATCCTCTTGTACTTTTGAATAAAATAATTGTCAATATTGTTTATTCATTGAACATTGGTGAACTGAAAAACCTCTTACATTAACTAACACTTACCATCTTTTAAAAATGATGCAGTTTACAGCCACTGTTGGCCATTTCAATTTCCATTTATGTCACATTAGCAACTTTAAAACTATTATAGGTCTCATTTTCTATGAAATAGAAGAAAAAACATAAGAACAATAGGGCTTTTTTCTTTCAAATTGACCCAAGTACATTATTGATACTTCTAAATGCATAGAGAATATAGTAAGCATAACCAATATTGGAATTGGTTGAAAAGAACAATCAATTTAAAATTTTAGATGACGACGACGTTCAACGTCATATCCTAAAGTAGGTTGATCCAAATATTAAGGTCGTTGATGGTTATCATGAATCAAAGAAATAAATCCAATTCAATGCTATTGGGAGTCAGGGCTCATGTTGGCCACTTTCCTTGACTCAAGAAAGTGCTTTTGCTTAGTTTCATGAGTGGTCATATAATTCAAAAAGGAAGCAAAGTCCGTGTCCTTGTAAAGCCTCTGATCTTCTTTGACAAGTTCAGGTGAAGGGCGGACAATGCTATCAAATGGAAGACTGTGTACTGAAGCAATGGAGTTCCGAGATTTGGAGGAGTTTACAAGAACCCGATGAAGCACACTCTTATATCTCCCATTACTGAATATCTGTATATCGAAGCAACATTACTAATTAAACTAAGTAAATGAAAAATTAGAAATTAGTAAGATATCGCTTAAATTAATCTTAATGAAAGCAAATTTCACAATTTCCATCATGTGCTTCATAAAATCTCATGCCTACTTCCACCTTTTGGTTGGATTTATGCAACTTAAATCTCCATTCATTTTTGTTACTTCCATTTTAACGCATAAAATCATGTACTAAGTTCGGGTTACCTTTACCTTTCTTTTTCATAATTACATTAATTTCATTCTCTTATAATCAAAACATCTTTTATAGTTTTTAATGTGTTTAAATCAATTAATTTTATTTTCATATTTTTCTTCTAAATATGTTGCTATCACTTCTAATAACATTACATATTTATCATAACATTATTAGTTCTTTTACAAATTGACTTATTTTTTATTTTTCATTAGATAACAATCAAAATCGTATAACAAACATTGATGCATAATAACTTTGCTTAAATCTCCATGTTAGTTGATGCTTTAATGTAAAAGGACATTATCTTAAAAAATTTCTCAATATGTATCACATTATACCCATTAAACCAATCCTAATATATATATATATATATATATATATATATATATATATATATCTTATCCGATACTATTGCAACCTCCTTTTCATTATTATTAGAGTGTGTTATAGCAAGAAGTCTAATATGATCATGATATTTGTTAAAAATTCTAAAAAGTTGGATATTGTTCTATAGATGCACATATACATACAAATATAAATTAGGAATATATATTAAGTTTTGAAAAAACCTTGACATACAAATTAAATCAATTAGCCTTTTTTTTACTTATAAAATGATGTTTAACTATAGTTTTTTTTTTAAACAAAATTAAATCATTACTGGTTTGAATCAATCTTACTGAACATAATTTGCCACACTGAAGCTCCTATATTTATTTTATAATAACCACAGTTTTGTAAGCACATGATTTAGGAGAAAAATAAGGATGCATGATGATTTTCTCTAAAAATAAAAAAAGTAAATAAAAAAGATATTTCTTTTCACTTTGTAAAATATGTACCTCGAGATGATCACCGACATTGACAAAAAGAGAATTAGCAACTGGATCGACTGTAATCCAATCATCACCACATTGAACTTGAAGTCCCTTCACCTTGTCTTGAAGCAGTATTGTGAGAAAACCATAGTCAGAATGTGGTGGCATTCCAAGCGTGAGATCAGGCTCGGGGCATGGAGGAAAGCAATTGATTACCATCATATGAGTCCCTTCTTTTAATTCTTTGAGAACCGAAAGCCCAATCCCTAAAGTTTCAAGAATGGCCTCCATAAGTACTAAAAACAAGGCTTTGCTTTGTTTGGCGTATGACATGGCCTCTTCTCTGCATGATGATACATAAAAATGTGTTAACATAATTCAAAAAAAAATTATGTTAGTTAGTATCAAGGCCAAGGTTATTGACTAACATGAACATTTTTTCATTTTGTTAATTATGCTACTAGTCATATGTTTCATTGACATACTTGCGTTGGGCCTAGCTAGCAAGATTTAGAAGTTAATAACTAATTAAACTTTGAAATAGTTTGCTATCGATTCAAATTTTTGCGGTTTTTGTAGCAAAATATTGGTGCTTATTTTTATGGGTGCCAATAGTCTATAGCTCGAAGATAAGATGTTAATTGGCAGATGTTTGAAAGCTGGTTAAAATGTAGGTATTTTACATATGGAGGCCCCCAAATTATATTTATTACAAATAAAAGCCCCAAGTCATTTAATTTACGCCTCAAGGATTCCTTTACAACTCACTGATGATGAAGGCTATTCCTTCTTCTTTTGCTTTGAATCCAGCTTCCGATAATGAAGCTCCAGCAACGGTCGGATCGGCACCACAAATTTGACAATTGTTCGGCAGTTCGACGATCAAAATCCATCAACAGGAAGGGCAGGACAAATGAGATCCAAAGCACGTATCAACACAATTGACATGAACACCATGACCACAATCTGGCTGAATTTGGATCCATTCTCTCTGTACAAACCCCCCCACGACATCAAATGATATCTTTGAAAGAGATCACAAAGCCTTCTTCTTGAGTCATTTGGTTGGTGTTAGAGGAGGTTGTGGAGCTCTTCTGGAAGAAGAAAGGAAACGATGGAGCCAGGTACAGCGGCGGCTAGGCTGGGGTGTTGTGGCTAGGTTTTCCGAGAAGAGGGAGTGTTGTGAAAAACAACGGCAATAAAGGGAAAAAAAAAACAGATCGAGAAAAAATTCACAAAACAGAAACACAGCGAAACACACAGATTTACGTGGTTTGGCAACTTGCCTACGTCCACGGAGCTGCAGAGGATTTTATTAGATTTGAGGATTACACCGTCGACTACGTCGACTTACAAGAAAGAATTCTCTCTCTCTCTCTCTCTTTTCACCTTCTCTCTCTCTCTAAACCGAGAGCCACACGAAGAACAAAAAACCACGAGGGGAGCTGGAAACCTCACGCCAAATTTAAAGGCGAAGAGAGAGCACAAGTCTTGCTTATGTTTCTTTACTTTTTCTATCCGTAAGCCACCCTGGGAAACCTGTTTCTCTCCTACCCGAAAAGCTTCAGCAAGGAATACAGGGAATATCATATATCTTTGCAAATCCTTCTTCTACCTTAAATGGTCTAATATGGCCCATTAAGGAAGCAATTTTAATTAGCTGCCTTTTAATTAGCGAATTCCAAAAGGAAGCAACGGAGGAAATATGGAGAAAGAAATATTAAGCAATATTAGTTAATATTGCTTTCCTCAATTTACCAACAAGAGGAAGGCGGGAGAATCCATAGAAGAAGAAGGAATTAAATAAAATTTAATTAACTTCCATAGACGACAAAATTGTCAAATCAAATCATGGACCGAGCTCCACAAAACCCAACAATTCTCTCACTTGGAGATCGGGACACTGACTGCATCGTCCCCTGACTGCATAGTCCTTTTCCTCAAATATGATATCCTTCACCTCTGCAACTCAAACCTCCGGTCTTCATGCCAGAAGACAAGCTGAAGTCGAGCACAACTTCAACTTCTCAAGAGTAACACCCTCAGCTGATATATCAGCATAAACACAGTCTTGTACCTCCAAGCACTTTCCTTGGTTACTCTTGTATCTGCTAACAGCTCCCACTGCATGGGCAATATCATGCCTCAGCTGAAGGTCTTTTTCAACAAGTGCAGTCTTATACCTCTTACCGCCATCAAACGCAGTCTTCACCCGATACACTCACTTGTTATGCAATGTCTTCTTTCCTGGTGGAATTTCTGCTAGCTCCCACTTGCTCGAACTTTTATCTTGCAATAATTTTTCATAGCTCTGTGGTTCTCCACCATATGTTCATACAAAATTCAGTTTTTCTGTCTTTGGTGTTCTGTCACCTTTCAGGAAACTGACTCTCTTCTGTTTCCCCATAATGCACCTCTGGCTCATGTTTTCACGCCTGAATAAACCTGCAGTCAAATATAGTGTGTCAGTTTTCTTACCCCGAGCCAGTACTAATGCTCATTTAGTAACCTTCTAAGTACTATCTGAGAACACAACTGAATGGTCACCCTCATTGAGCTGCGCTACAGAAATAAAGTTTTTCTTCAATTCAGGAACGTGCCTAACTTTTTGCAAAGTCTAATTGCTCTTGTTAGGGAGTGCAATATCAACGTCTCTCATCCCCACCACGTCCAGAGCTTTTCCATCAGCCAAATATACCTTCCCAAAGTTGCCTGCAACATAATTCCGCATTAACTCCCGGTGGGAAGATGTATAGAAGGAAGCCCCTGAATTCAATATCCACTCATCAACAAAACTGTGAACCGCCAACAATAGCGCATCATGTATTTCTTCAGTTACAAAATTTGTGTCATCATTCTACTGCTTGAGATTTCTGCAGTTTTTTTAATGTGGCCAGCTTTGCCACAATTCCAGCAGGTTGTCTGCTGACCAGACTTTGATTTTGATCTTCTTCTATTTGAGTTCCTGTCTCGTGATCTCCCTCTAGAATCAACAATCAGTGACGAACTCGAACCCGAGGTCTCACCAGAATCTTTCCTGCGCACCTCCTCTACCAAAATCAAATCACGTATATCATCATATTTCAATTTAGATTTACCTGCAGAACTGCTAACTACCATCCTCATGGCTTCCCAGTTATTTGGCAATTGAGCCACAATATCAGAGCACAAATCTCATCATCAAAATCAATTTCAACAGATGACAATTGATTAAATGATATTATTGAACTCATTCAGGTGTTGAGCAACAGACACACCTTCCACCATCTTCAGGTTGAATAACTTTTTCATCAGGTGCATCTTATTATTCGTTGATGGCTTTTCATACATGTCTGATAAAGCTGTCATGAGATCTGCAGTAGTCCTCTCCTTGATGACGTTATGGGCAACGAATCTTGACACGTTTAATCGAACAACCCCCACAACCTGTCGATCCAACAGATTCCATTCCAGCTCGTCCATTTTTTCCGGCTTCTTTCCCAGCAACGGCAGATGAAGTTTCTTCCCATAGAGATAGTCATCTATCTACATTCTCCAGTAACTAAAATCTGTGTCATTGAACTTCTCGATCCCCGATGCCATCACTTCGTCTCCACCCATCATTTTCTTTCAGCCTCGAACCAAACCTCTGATACCAGTTGTTGTGAAAAATAATGGCAATAAAATGAAAAAAAAACCAGATCGAGAAAAAATTCGCAAAACAGAAAACACAGCGAAACACACAGTTTTACGTGGTTCAGCAACTTGCCTACATCCACGGAGCTGCGAAGGATTGTATTAGCTTTAAGGATTACACTGTCGACCACGCCGACTTACAAGAAAGAATTTTCTCTCTCTCTCTCTTCACCTTCTCTCTCTCTAAACCGAGAGCCACACGGAGAACAAAAAACCACCTGGAGAGCTGGAAACCTCACGCCAAATTTAAAGATGAAGAGAGAGCACAAGTCTTGCTTATGTTTCTTTCCTTTTTCTATCCGTAAGCCACCCTGGGAAACCTACTTCTCTCATACCCGAAAAGCTTCAGCAAGGAATACAGGGAATAACATATATCTTTGCAAATCCCTCTTCTTCCTTAAATGGTCTAATATGGCCCATTAAGGAAGCAATTTTAATTAGCAGCCTTTTAATTAGCGAATTTCAAAAGGAAGCAACGGAGGAAATATGGAGAAAGAAATATTAAGCAATATTAATTAATATTGCTTTCCTCAATTTACCAACAAGAGGAAGGCAGGAGAATCCATAGAAGAAGAAGAAATTAAATAAAATTTAATTAACTTCCATAGACGCCAAAATTGTCAAATCAAATCATGGACCGAGCTCCACAATACCCAACAGGGAGAAGAAATGATGGTTGACACGACTCAAGAAGAGGAGAGGGTGAGAGCAGGGCGAGTGCGTAGGAAGAGGGATGAACCGAGGAGCTTGATGTTGAGCAGGCTAGAGGAGGTGAGGGACTGCTACATGATTTCGGTTTGGGATTTCATGTGCTGGGGACGGTGAGGGTATTTGTGTTGACATGCAACGAGGGCGGAGAATTGAGCAAAAAGAGTAGTTAACCCTCGTGCTGGTAACCACACAGCCGCCACCATGGATGTTAACCCTCACTCCTCCCTCGATGGCTATGCTGACATAGTGGAACTGCGTCACCAAAGAGTGGTAAAAAAAATCCTTGAGGTGTAAATTAAATATTTTGGGACCTTTATATGTAATAAATATAATTTCGAGACCTCCATAAGTAAAACCCCTATTTTCAAACAGTTCTCAGTTTGAGTCAAATTGACTCATGCATTTAAACTTGATCTAGGCTAATAGTCAAGTTCATATTGAACTCCCAAGGGTCAACATCTTTTATCGGAATTTTCTAGTTTAATTAAAAAATGAAAAGATCTTTCTTTTTTAAATAGGCTTTTGATTAAGAAGTAATTGATAACACATGAGATATAATTCTAAAATGTGATCTATTTAGTACATTCTATCAACATCCCCATTTATGCTTCCATCCCACCATAATCCTCTTCTTCCTTTTTCAATCCATACTTCTATCCAATCATGCACTCATAGCCGCAGAAGACACCACCACCAACTCCCAATCCAATAATAATAAACATCCCAACTCAACAAACTATGACACGTATTTATCCAGGCATAATATTAGTTCTCACTTCCCAGCTTACAACAAAGAGTCACGCTACTTGGAATTTCCAAGTTCTCAAAATCTTACATGCCAACAAATTAGAAGGATATTGAGGTGGATCCATACTTTGCCCACGAAAACAATATCCATGGAAAAGTAATTTTACGCTCAGCCTATACTACTTGCTCTACTCCACCAACTTTGCCCTACATATTCATCCGAATGCCCTAACCCTAAATTCTTGCTCTATAAAACAATCAATCATGTCGTCCAATCCAACTTCATTCAATTTCAAAATGAACGACCAAATTACCATTCAAAATGTAAAAGTACGACGCAATAATTCATAAATAATACAATGCTGTAGTTAGAATACTGTAACAGATTATTGGAAAATTTAAAATGCAAACTAGTTCTTATGTATTAGGATTTAAGCTTAAAACTGATCAACATGATATTTGTCTCAGAATCTGCTACAAACCTACCATATTAAAGATAACAAATCAATTTGCATAAAATTTCAAGAAACATATCAGTTTTCTATATGTGTGTGTACGCGTGTACCACCGTTACTCTTTGACTGACAAAGTTTTTAAGACTCTTGAGTCAGGAGTTTGATCCTGCCTATGTGCGGAATGAAATTCTTAAGCACTAGGTTGGTCGGGAGGCTCTTCTAATAGCTTCTGGCAAATCTTATATATATATATATAAATATATATATATATATATATTATTTTTTTTATTTTTACCGTTGTAAGTATCGTTTGAAAGCTATTGGTTCAACAAAATCTCCAGTCGAGATTCTAGATATCAAAAGAGCTAAAGCGTTGAGTGCCATCGGCCCACCGGTCTCATTAATCCCTGCAGCTACTATTCAGCACCGGCATCTCTGGGCCTCCACATACTTGTTTTTTTCCAATTATAAATGTTCTAAATCCTTTTTCCCAATTGTGAATAGTGGTGCGGTACGTGGACCACAAATTATACGGTCTGATTCTCTGCTATATCGTACATACTCCCGAAACTATTTTGAAAGTTTTGAATATCATTTTAGCCACAAATTAATACTTTAATCCTAAAAACTTCTCCCAGAATAGTTCCCGGCATCCAATAATCCAGAAAAATTTTAAATTTCTTCATATAAAATACAAATATTTTTACTAAGAATCTTCAGCATCACTTTCATTCTAAATAAACTATATATAAAAAAAACCAAAAATTGCGCAATCTTAAAAGAAGCATATATACCTCAACTGCGGAGGAGAGGAAGGCCAAAACGGCAGAAAAGTGAGCAAAGGATGGCAGCTGAGTTTCAGAAAATCCCTCCAGAAGAACACACCATCCTGCAACTGGTTAAAACTGGTTCCATATCTTACAGGCGCTCTTATGTCGTTCGACATATATTTCTCCCTTTCCTCGCAGCTTAACTCGAAGAATCTCCTCGCCGACGAAAGTAAACTCAGCAGAGATTCACTGGGAATCCCGTGGTTCACAATCTTCTCAAAATCAAACCAGATATAAAATCAATAAATCTGTATATTATGCAACACCTACACAGGATTTAAGCAGAATCTTGCCAGAGACTTTTTGGACAAAATAAATCCCTTTACGGGGCTTCGGGAAACAATTCAATTAAATTTACAGAATTAGTAAATTCGTTGCCACACAGATTTTTGAATTTAAGCCATTCAGGATTTAGTGAATTAAAAAATACGGGATTTAGCAAATCCCAATGCCTTAAATCTCATCTGTTGTGCGACAGGGCATAAATAATGCCTACCTGGAAGAATCCATACTCCTGGCATGCTCTAGACAAAGAACGGAGGGCATGCGGCCGACCATTGCTATCCTGTAGCAGAGAGAAGTCTATGGTGGGCAATTTGAATCTCGCACTCAGTTTCTTTGACGCTCTTCGATTGAAGCGGGGGCGTTCAGGGACCGGTAGGATGTACTTGCGGGGTAACTTTTTGGTGCCGCTCTCACAGAGGTTTCGCACGCCTTTTAGGTATGTGCTCTCCTCTTCGTCCTTCTTCTCCATCACCATCTTATTGTAAGAGAGAATTAGAGAGAAGCAGGAGGAAGAGAAGAAAAATGGTGGATGTGGAGAGAGGAATAGAGAGGGGGATAAATGTAATAAATGGTTTTTGAGAAATAGAGAAAGGAGGAGGATAAGGATGGAGGATGGGATGAGGCCATTTGGTTGGTATTTGTAGCTGGGGATTTGGAGAGAGAAAGAGCAGTGGAGAGAGATTGAGAGGTATGCGGGCTTCAGAGTTAGTCGAATCCGGCGGACCATTTCCGGGGGTGCTGTGAGTAAACGCGTTGACCAAGTGAAGATTGGTTGGGCCCGCACGAGCCTAGATCTAATCCGTACAATCGGTATAAAAAGACTCGCGAAAAAAAAATGTGGAAAAAAACTGGATCTTTGAGATATCCGATGAAGTTTCGATCATAATAATTTTTAAAATTATTAAATGTATTTAAAATAAAATTCAATTTATTTTTTATATATTACAATTTTTTTTTCGAAATAAATTGTATAGTTGTGAAGCTTTTTCCAATCGAAATCAGCCGGATATTTATAAATTTATTTTTAGTATTTTTTAAATACAATTGGTTTATTCTAGAGAATTGAACTTACAGCTCTGAACATTTCTGATGTGTCAAACAATTCAAGTATCATGTCTTACACTTGGGGGAATATATATCGTGTGTGTGTGTGAACCAGTAGGTTTTTTGATAGACAGTATATGTGAGACCATTGAGTCTCAGGTTTGAGGTTCACTCTGGACAGCATGCAGATAGCTGACGAGCTTTGCGATCCATCTTCCTTAACACACACACACACAAATATATATGCATAAAGATTTCGTCTGCACATATGTGTGTGTGTGTGTG
>NEWO01000057.1:2225041-2281083 GCA_003013225.1 Phalaenopsis aphrodite | reverse complement strand
TGTGTGTGTGTGTGTGTGTGTGTGTGTATGTGTGTATAAGAAATGTTGGGCAGGGATGACGAGTGCTATCTCATGTCCTCTGTTAGAGAATATATTATATGCATGGTTTGGATGTTTGTTGGTCCGGACGTTGTGCCCATTTTTAATTATTAATAAAAGCTTGCTCATAAATAAACAGAAAAAAGGATATAAAAAATTATCTACGCGCATCACGAGCCTTTCCCCATTCAATATCACGCATAATTATACAGCCTTGTTGGACACCAATATTCTTCTCATAAGATTGCTCATGCACCTAGAAGATCCTCAATTTGTCAGAATAAGTTGTTGATTGTGAACTGACTTTGAACTTCTTAAATTCTATGAACGCTAACTTTGGAGCGAGCAACGCTCGAAACCTCAAGTTGTCAGAAGCTCTAGAAGTTCCTCGCAATTTTAATTGATCAATATGACATCCACCAATTAAGCTTGATGCAATGGACCCGTAACATTATCCACTTATCAATATCATTGGCTAAAAAAATTAGAGTTATCCATTCGTCCAGAGTACTAGCCTAGAAATTAGGGGTTCCTGCCAAGAAGATCGCGCCCAGAGTACTAGCCTAGCATTTCGGAACCCTTCCAAAGTCCCTCACAATTTTTTTTTTTCTTTTTATATATCTTGTAGCTAATTTAATTGAAAACACTATTGGCCTTCATCATAAAAAAGCAGTTAATTTTTATATATTAGATTTTCTAAATTAATTCTCTCAGTGTCACTCTTTGTTTTAGATATTTCTCATCAGGGAGGATTTGACAGCGCCTATTAATAAGATTTATTGTCAGTTTTACAAAATCCAGCCAAACATACAAAATGAATAAGTTTTGTCAAACTATAAAATTTCAAATTTAATTAAAGTCTGCATTCTGCCTTTTATTCAGTTTAAATTTGGATTTAACAAATCCACTCAAGAATGGATACAATGAATTTACTAAATCTTATAAAAGGTAAATCCCGCTTGCAACTAAATACTACTTTAGAGTTTGTTTGAGATAACTTTCTACATGGTCTGTGTTTCAGACCGCTATCACAATTCTATTTGAGAAACTATGTTTTTGTTATTTTATATAAATTTATGTGGTGAAAAATTGATTTTCTTCAACCTGATCTAGAAAGTTGATATGCAATTTTTTTGAATAAAAATTGTATATTTATAATTTTTCATGCAACTTTCTAAAATTTATTTTCTCAATCAAAATTTTACAATTACTTTTATAAAAAAATTAAGAAGGAATTTGACTCTCTCTCTCTCTCTTTCTCCCACACACACATTTCCTAGAACTTTAATCAGGCTCGAGCGGCATCTATGATAAAATCATGATATCTTTTTCTTAAGAAATATTGAATCCTACTGATATTATAAGCACTATCACCGGTGCTAAAAAACAAACAGAAAGATGAGGTTTCAATTCGGAGGATCACCCATAAGATTTGTATGGACAATAATAACATATCGTATCCAAAAAACGGTAGGCACCCTTTATACTCCAAATAATAAAATTTGATGTGACGATAACAAATGGTTTAATATGACGTGAACTTGATGCCCCAATAATTGTAGAGAAGATGCTCTCCTGCCTTTAATTATTCACATGATAGTGACTGGCACTGGTTGCTGCATTTGGGAAGGCCTAAGGCGTCGACACCATACGCTGCAGCCGCCTGCCTTACTGTTTAAGGACTCCCTAGTGCAAGTAGATGTTGGTTTTACTAGCTTTATTGCTTAAGCAGGTTTAGGCTCTAGTTTGGCTCAATAAAATAAACACAAACTTCAACTTGTTTTAGTTCGGGTTTGTTTGGGGCAGCTGCAACTTAATAAAAAACTATTGCACAGTAGCTATTGTGGAGAAGCTGACTGTCTATTTATTTTTGCAGTTTTGAAACGGTTGTGTTGCTACTGTGTCTGAACAAATGACCTTTCTGCCCTTGTATTATAACGTTGTCTATAACAGAACTAACATTGCTACTACATTCCATACTTGAAAGTAATAAATAGATACATCACAAAACAGTGAGTAACACGACAATCAAAATTAAAAAAAGAATTATTAAAATAATAATTAATAATATGATAATATTATTTTCAAAATGTACTTGGTTAACACCACGAGATAATATGTACTCCATCGAAACTCTCCACGTTTGATCGTTATCGGCGGTAAAATCCTCAAACCGATCCGCCCACCTAAAAAAGTCAAAATTCTTTATTATTTTCCTCGGATACATGAAAAACTGTTTATTATAGTTATGTAGCAGTCACAAAATATGTAGTGAATATTGTAGTTCACGGTAACAATACAATGATATGGAAGTACCAGAAATCCTCGAGGTCATTTTCTCTGAAGGTTTAAAACCACAAAATACAAATTCTTAACATTAGTAATAAAGAATATTAAAAGTATTCAATTCAAGTTTTATAAAACTGAGTATATACTACAAGAAGACAATTTATTAAGAAAAAAGTTCTTAGTTACCTTTAAACCACATAAAACCCAGCTCACACATTATTCACATATTCATATAAAAAAAAACATTTGGAATAATCTCAAGAGCTATAGTACTAAAAATAGAGAGGAACTTGATTGTCTTCATTGTGTTTTCACACATGTCAAGAACCAATAACAACAAGCAAGTCATACAAAAGAACACATAAAGTCGAATATCTCATTATAGACCTCCAAAATAAAAAATAAAATATGCAATAAAAATTTACATTGCTTATTACACCCATGGTTGCCTCACAGGACAACCAAATAGGAAGAAATGCATACAAGAGAATTGAAAATGACATTGAGATTAAAAATGTTCATCATTGCATAAATCTTCAATAAAATAAACAATAAACATTTGCAAGACACTTTGCAAATAAAGTAAGACAAAAAATATAATCACTCCATTCAAATGCCAACGATAAAATCTGTAATTTGCTGTCTTAACTCTATCATCTCCATGCATGCAAATCACTTTCAACTTGTGGTAAAAAGATTGTCCTAAGTGATATTCTTATCCGTCAAAAGGGACAAGTGAATGATCTTCATCAGCTCTATTGAAGTCAACGTCACTGTGTGAATGATGCCGCCAAATATAGTTGTGTAGAACCACTGTGGCGACCACTATCTACACTTGCTTAAAAAACAAATATGTCAGCATATCCCGAAGTATGACCCTTTTTTTTTCCAAACTCCAAATGTTCTTTCAATGATACCGCGTAAGGATGAGTGTCTCTTATTAAACATACATTTCTCATGCCGAGTGACATTGCTAGCTTTTTCAAAATTAGGAATGTGTTATTTAGTATCTGAAAAAAGTTTTAGCAACCCTCTTTATAAAATATATCCAAAATAGATCAAATAATATTTATCTGACATTAATACAATAATTAGTATTGTGGTGAAAATACATTCTCTTTAGTTGAAACTCAAGCAAAGTTGGGGGTGATTGCAGAAAGTTTTATTTATGAGTTATTGTGGTAAATTTGATAATGTGGTTGTCATGTGCATTACCTACACAACCAGTCATAACAAAAGTAAAGCAATTCTGAAAAACAAATAACAAATTGGACAATGCAACTTTTCCCAAAAGTTAAAAAAAATATTGTCCAAGATAAAAAACTAAAGCATATCCAAAGTAGCATAGATACTGTCCTAATGAAAAATAAAAATAAAATTTCCAATTAGAAAAAAAGGAATTCAAGCGTCCATGTTAACATGAAATAATACAAATAATTCACCATATGGTTGGGAGTCATAGTCATGATGAAGTCTCTCAAAGTTGGGTCTTTAAACAACTTCATAGAGAATAAGTAAGACATGTAAAAAAAGTAAGCATATATTTTCTTGTATTACATCAAAATTTAGGGTTTGTTTGAGACAGTTTTCTGTCTGCTTTGTGTTTCAAACCATCAACACAATTATATTTGGGAATTACTTTCTTGTTGTTTTCCTTAATTTTTTGTGGCAATCAATTGTTTTTTTTCAACATGGCTTGCTATGATATGTTGGCTATAAAAAAAATGTTATTTGATTTTTTGAAAAAAAATACATGTATTTGTAATTTTCACAACGGTTTTTTAAAAATTTATTTCCCTACCATAACTTTAGAATAACATGTTTAAAAAACTACAGTCACCCTGAACATACCCTCAACTTCTCTTAATAAATTATTCATTAAAAGAAATAAAAGAAACATCTGCTTCTTAGGAACTAAATTCTTATGCTTTTACATGACTAACATGTAATTTTTAAAGTTTACATACATAACCACATTAGGCTATTTTAGTTTATGAACAACTCATAAAGAGGAATGTCAATTGAAATTTTTTGTGGAATTTGTTGTTATATTTACTTCCTCTTTGCATAAAACTGAATATAAATAATTGAAGCAAAGGGGTTAAAGTTTTGTGCAGATCACTACTTCGAATGACTTGTAATGAGGTGGAAGTCCATGAGATCTAACAATAACTATATGATCGATGTGGATCTTAGATACTCAATTATAGTGTTGTCATTTCATGCAGATGTGGTGCAATTCATTCTTAAGTTGAATAACTCATGGGATTTGAGG
This sequence comes from Phalaenopsis aphrodite, assembly GCA_003013225.1. Taxonomy (NCBI): domain Eukaryota; kingdom Viridiplantae; phylum Streptophyta; class Magnoliopsida; order Asparagales; family Orchidaceae; genus Phalaenopsis; species Phalaenopsis aphrodite. Next base: position 2,276,480 of record NEWO01000057.1, on the reverse strand, counting down.
ATTGCAATCTTTTGACAAATACTCGCAACACTTTGGTGTTTGCAAACAGGTGGCAAAATCATAGGGAAAACCGTAGCATAGAAAATTATTGTAAGATTTTCATCCTTTAATTTTCAAGTGTTGTACTTAATTTGTATGGGTGAGCCCATTGGCATCAAAGTTATCGAGGTGGCAAGAGCGGGGATCATAAATTAAACTACTTACCTCAAAAATTAGTATATCTATTTAACAAAACACGCAAATAAAGTAAAATCACACAATTAAAAAGTAAATAAAATATAATTATTGAATCTCATTTTCAAAGAATAAGTAATTATTATAAGGCAATTGTCATAACATTGTTCAAGGCCCCTGAATATTAAGGGTTCATTTATGATATATGTATATACATGTATATGGATAGCCATTGCATGACGTTGTTTTCATCTATTTTTTTCCCTTTTTTTCATTTTTTTATGAGAGTTAGTTAAATTTTTATGATTATATGAAAAATTTACATACATATGTAACATACAATCACCCGATTCTTTTGTAATTACCATATAGTTTGATATTTCAATAATTAACATTTTGGTGTCATAAATTTACATATGAAAATATACTTTTTAAGAAAGTAATGGATGGTGATATTTTGAAGTGACACTAAAGATTCATTTAAAAAAATAAAATATTATTTTTATGAAATTTTAAAGATTTGTTTGTTGCGAATATAGAAACTAGTCCACTCAAATTGATTTTCTCATGTTTGATAGCAAATTGGACTTGATACTCGAAATTAATTGCACTTAATCCCTTCTATGATTTGTTGCAGAAGAGAAGGAAATAATTAATGAGCTTCATTAATTATTTGATTAATTCCTTAATGGATCTAATGATATGATGAAATTAATAAATAAGCATACTAGCTCCCCTTGTTAGTTCTCTTGGGATTTGGTTTCCCAGGCTTCTTCTTCGATTGTTGCTCTCAAGAGAGACGAGAGAGGAGAGGAGAGGAGAGGAGAGAGGAGAGAGAGAGAGTTTGTTCTTTCTTGTAATCGTCAAGGCGATCGACGGGTGTACTCATCATGCAAATAAAATTCCTTACAGCTCCATGAACATAGACAATTTATTGAACCATGTAAATTTGTGTGTTTCCGCTGTGTTTTCTATTTTGCGATTTTTCTCGATCCGGTTTTTTGCTTTATTGTCGTCATTTTTCCCAACAACTGGTATCAGAGCTCAGGTTCACATCTAAGAGAAAGCGATGGTCGAAGATGATTTGATGACATCGGGGATCGAGAAGTTTAATGACACAGATATTGGTTACTAGAGGATGCTGGAAGACTGTCTCTATGGGAAGAAACTTCATCTTTCGTTATTGGGAAAGCGACTGAAAAAGATGGATTTCCTGCCAAGGAATCAGACTTGGGAGCTGACAAAATATCCATTAGAGAAGAAAACATTGCACAACAAGTGTTTGTACTGGGTGAAAACAACGTTTGATGGCAGTAAAAGGTACAATACTAGACTTGTTAAAAAAGGGCTTTCAACAAAGATAGAATATTGCTTATGCAGTGAGAGTTTTAAGTAGAAACATGAGTAACCCAGGAAATAACTTGGAGGTACAAGACTACGTTGACGTTGATATGTCGACTAAGGGTGTTACTCTTGAGAAACTGAAGTTGTGCTCGACTTCAGCTGGTCTTCTGGCATGAAAACCGGGGCTTTGAGTTGCAGAGGTGGAGGATATCATGTTTGCAGAAAAGAGCGACACAGCTAGTAGATGATGTCGTCAGTGTACCAGTCTCCAAGTGGGAGATTTGTTGCGAATATGGAAATCGGTCCACTGTTTAAATTGACATTTTCTCATGTTTGACAACAAGTCAAATTAGATACTCAAAATTAATTGCTCTTAATCACTTTTATGATTTGCTAAAGAAGAGAAAATAAAATAGTTAATGGACATCATTAATTATTTGATTAATTTCTTAATGAGCCTAATGACATGATAAATATAATAAATAGGCATGCTAGCTTCCCTTGTTAGCTCTCTCAGGATTTGGTTTCCCTGGCTTTTTCTTCGGTTGTTGCTCTCGAGAGGAGAGAAGAGAGAGGAGATGAGAGGAGAGAGAGAGAGCGATTGTTCTTTCTTGTATCCGTCGAGACGATCGACGGGTGTAATCCTTAAGCTAATGAAATCTACTACAGCTCTGTGGACGTAGGCAATTTTCCGAACCACCTAAATCTGTGTGTTTCTGCTATGTTTTTTATTTTGCAATTTTTTTCGATCAAATTTTTCGCTTTATCGTCATCGTGTTTCACAACATTGTCTGTTATGCCTGTAAATATCAAAATTTTGGCATTATTTATGTAAATAACCTAAAAAATTAATTTCAATATTCGGAAAAAAAAAGGTTTAAAATATAAATATTTGATACCATATTCAATAACAAGTGATTTAACTCAACATGTTGATGTTCTGTTCAAGGCAAGGGAAAAAAATTGAATGATTAGCTTACTTCATATGTCCATAAATGTAAAAAAGTGAAGTTTTGGTGTTAGATATGTAAATATATAGTAATTGGATGGTATGTATATAAATGCACCTAAATATACATAGTAATTGTGATTGGGGAGAACGCTGGCCCCCGCTGTGACGGGATAAACAATATAAAATGCTTCGGATCAAACTAAAACTGATTAGCAAATCATCACGTATAGATTAAAACTTCGTTACATGCATGCATCATCGCACGTGCGTCTATTGCAAGCAAACAAAGTAGAGAAAAGATGTTTCAAGAAAACCTATAAATGTTATGAATGCTACAATTGGAAAAGATAAACTGTAGGTATTAGATATATAAATAATTGGAATTGGAAAAAATTTGTGTACAATAGACATACGCAGCGCTGCGTACGATTTCAAGTTTATACAAATGGTATAAATGGGTTATATCACGGTGTAACCATGTAACGTAGAATAACCTACTTGTAACCTACAAATAAGTTCCGTGCTTGTGTTATCATATATTAAGAATTTATTAGTTGGTTGCAAATAAGTTACAGAAGGTTACAATGGGTTATACCGCGGATATACCACCTTATATCCTCGGTATAACCTCAAAATCGTACGCAGCGCTGCGTACGTCTATCATACAAAATTTTTTTCCATTGGAATTGGGTGGCATGTATGTAAAAGTCCCATATTTTTTTATTAGGCCATTTACATACCACTCAATTCATATATGTTCACATATTTATCACCTAAAATTTATTATTTTTATGCATAATACTCAAATATTTAACATCACACCAATAATATTACTTTCTAATTTTATAAACGTGGAATAAACCTTTTCAAATTCAAGTTTATAACGTGCTATAAATATAAATATTAAATTTTAGATGTATAATATGTAAATGCATATTTGTGTGGTAAGTAAACAAACTTTACTGAAATACACCTTTTATTTCTGTTATTTTCACTGGTTGCGTCGGACTTTCAATGAAATTTAAAAATAAGAATCCATTAAATTCTTTTTTATTATAATTTGAATCCAATATATAATTAAAATTTGATAATTTATTCAATCAATGGAAAAGACACGATATATATCATCTGTTGAGGATAGCCATAATAATTATTTTAGATAAGGATTAATGATTATGTCCCTGAAAATAAATTTTAAAATAATTTTAATTATTTGTCTTATATCGGCTGTTTCAAAGCCAAGTTTTTCTCCTCCCACTTTAATGGATTCAACATTCATATAAATTGTTCATTTTATTTCTACATCAAATAATTTTTGACCGCATTCAAAGTATTTTATAATTAGGGTTATTAGCCACGCATTTTTTAGCCACCCTGTTGTCAACTCGGGAAAAAATACACTCAAAATTTTGGCTCTTGTTTGACTTGTTTATTTCAATCAGAACTAAACTTTCAATTGATTTTCGAGCTATTAATATTCTTCGAGCTAAATTCGCTAATTCATAGCCCGAACATTACTATGGCTGTCTGCGATCCTATTTTGAGTCGAGCTTGGATTGGCACAGAAAAGATTCGATCCAAAATTTTGGCTGGTAGATCGGCTCGCTTATTTCAATCCGATCTCAATTGGATTCAAAATTTGGAACATCTTTCTGGTGATTGATAATCTTAGAGCTAGATTCACGGCCATAATTTTAAGGTCGCATGAAATCGAATTTATTCATTGGCTAGGATTCATGAAATAATGACCATTAATCACAGTGGATCAGGGGTGGAATCAATATTGCTTTTTAGGATAGGAGAAATAAGGTAGAGTTTAATATTTTTTTAAGTATTAGGAAGAAAAATATATTGACAAGAAAAAAATTATTAGATTACTTAAATTACATAAAAAAAATTTAATGTATTATTTATATAGAAAAGTTATATTGCATGTGCTTTTGTTCTATTGCACTCAACACTGGTTGACTGGAGAAAGAGAGATTTGGCGACCTAACCTTTTGGGAACGTCTCTTGACGCGGAAGAGTAAAAACTGAAAAATATTGTCATTTCAGGATGGAGAATAGCAGTCCCGTTGCGGTACGTGATTTTTGAACAAAACCTAAGCGTTTATTTGGGGCAGCAGTGTGGTGGCGGTGCAATAACCCACCATACTTTTCTTGTGTTTGACAAAATTGTGTTTTGCTTAATTAAAAAAAAAAGTGGTGGAAAGCTAATTTTGCAATATGGCTTGGCAAAGTGTGATGGCTGCTAAAAATTTATGATTTGATATTTTGAAAAAAAAAATTGTAATAGCCACCATTAATTTTTAAACAGTAACTTTTGCTGCAACAACTTCATATCTTGCTCTTCATAAAGTTCCGCCTAGCAGATCCTGACAATTGTTGTTGACTTTGTTTGCCAGCTATTTAGCCAAAGTTTAACATCTTCAACAAATAAAATTAGGAGTTAGTTTAAAAAGAAAGCTTATGCCTGCTCAAAAATTTGCAATAGTAGAATAAAGATTGTTTATCATTTTAGCATTGCATAAACAACCAACACACACTCAGATAATTAAAGAGAAGTAAACAGGAGAAGACACAGTAACTTTTTACGTGGAAAACAATTGAAAGAGAAAAACCCACGGTGCCTAACTTAATTGAAATACTCTTATATGAATGATAAGTACACATATCAACTCTCCTCCCGAATTGTGGCAATATTAAATTACAAAATAGTATATATGCAATCTAGATGTAGTTCTCGGCAACAATGGGCTGCAAGAGCCGTAGTCAATTACCACAGAGATAGTAGGTTGTAGTGATTGTTATAAACAATAACTACAATGTCAACTTATCGTAGAAGTCGTAGTTGAGAACCATGACAATAGATGATTAGGTGAGCTTTAGATAGCTGCTTCACAATTGTCGGTTGGCCATGGAGGCCATTGTAGAGAGTTGTAGGAGATGTGAACCACATAGAATGTATAAGCCATAATGGTGAGCTACAATGACGCCTATGGGCCTCAGAGGCCGGAGTCAGGAGCTACACGAGCTGTGGACCACGTAGTTGTAGTTGGTTACGTGGCTCGTAGTGCTGAGTAATAATGACATGTGTAGGCTGCATGGAGCGGGGTTAGGAGTTGCCCGGGCAAATGTGAGTTGTATCAGTATCCCATCTTCGAGATGCTTTGTTGCACATTCTTTGGGCGTGTTGTTGTTCCGACTTTGGGGTCAGCCCAATGTTTTGGACAATGCGACGCTTCGTAAGTTGCTTCATAACTTAGCAACGTTAGTTGTTGCTTCAAACGGTGCTTCGTCGCAAGGAATGGGAGGTGATTAATAGTGATCAACGACGCCAACAAGTGGGGGTCGATGGTGTTTGGCAGCTGTCAACGATGAAAGGAGTGATGTTGGAATTTAGTTTATTCTTCAAATTTCAAGCTCTTCTTCAGGCTTCAAACGTCTTCTACTCCATTTTTCTGGAGATAGGTAGAGCTCTATTTATAGAGTACCGGTTGCAATTAAAAAAGGAACATGAACCACTCTAATTCGAGTTTGATGGACATTTGAGTGCTTCAATAATGTCAAAATTGAGTGACTGTGGGTTTGTTGGATCCGTCTTATCGAGACGCTCGATTCAAAAATATGAGTTCGTCAGATTTGACAACTGTTTGATTCACAAATATGCCCATAAAGCTTCTAAAAGCAGTTAATGGCTTGATCGGGACTTAAGTTGGTTCGTATTGGACCAATTTAGGGTCCGCCTCAGTGAATTAGTTAGTTTGAATGTAAGCTTGCGGAAATTGGAGCTCTGTATGACTTTTAATTAAAACATAAACTTTTTTTGCTCAAAAAATTATTCCAAGATCAATATCATGCCTCAAGATTCATGTTGGATGATGAGAATTTATTGAAGGTGTATCGCGTATTATATACATAATACATGTATTAGAATTGAACAAGATATATATATATATATCTTATAATATTAAATGAAAATATCAAATTTTCCGCTGGCCAGAAATTATCGTTTCTGTCTTTACCATCCACATCGATCCTTGTTACGAACTTATACACAATTGCTTGGCTGAAACTTTTTAGGCATAAGTCACAATTTTTTCGTGCTTTATAACTGATAATTGCTGCATATTATCCTTTACCTTATTTTTTTTATAATTGCGAAAATAAACTAAAATAAATTAGAAGGTGTAAGAATTTTGGAGGTGTTGGTACCCTCTCTCTCTAACTAGGAGAAATACATTTAAAACAAATTTTAATTATTAATTTTTAATTTAAATATCGTTAAGATTTAACTTTCCCCTGACCCATACAAGAAGAGTTACTACATCCGTATGTCCAAATAACGATGGTGATCAGACAACATCACAATATATCTTGCCGGCCAGATTGTCGCTTGTATCTCCGAGCATAATAATTTCTCCACATACCACACTTGGTAAAAAACCAGCGGCCTAGCCATGCGGTCCCCAAAAAGATTTGCTTTGAATTATGGACAATTATGGCTTACTCAGACCTTAACCAATCATTAGTGAAAATTGTCTTAAATAGTCTCATAAATATTCATGTGTTTAATTAATTTAGTCTCTTAACTACACAAAAATGTTTCAAATTAATCCGTCATATAAAACTTAGGATATAAATCAATCCTAATTTATTCTCCCGATTATATGATCTCAATTTAGCTAACAAAAAATTATTTTAAATTAATTTTATATAATTAAAGGACTAGATTGTGAAATGTGACACTATTTGTCTATTTTGAATTTCTAACCGATTTCAGACCTTATGTTAGCTATAATAAAATTAAAAAGGATGACATGAAAGCTCTGCTTTCTGTTTGGAGTCGACTGACTTGTGATTGGTCACAGGCAATTATTCATCAGTCTCCATTGAAAATGAGACGTACCATTGAATAATGATGCATAATAATGGTTTGAATGAGCTGGCCACAATATTGAATTCACTGACAAATACAATGAATCGGGCATTTATGGGGCATTTAGATAATTCTTCTCTGCTATATTTCTATTGTATAATTGGAAGGTGTCGGGCAATCACATTCAAAGAATAGGACGTAATACATGAGATAAATATATAAAAATAAAAGATTATTTAGATCGTTGATTAATCATTTCATGTAACCTAATTTGTATCAGACGTGTCCGATGCTACTTAACGTCGACATTATTTTGACTTTAACTAGAGCATACCGTCGAAATAGTATCGTTGAATTTTGAGCGAAGTATTGTAGCGATTAGCGTCGGACTACTTCAATGCAAACTTGTCAAAAAATATATACATAATAAAAGATATTGATTTTCACATGCCTGCACAGATCAAACACAAACACATAATATGACAATAATCTATCATTAGAACTGATAAAATAAATTACTATCATAATATCTAAATAATGATAGCAAATTAAATTAAAGGTAAAGAGATGAAAGTGTTCAAAGCTCACATTTCACAACTATAGAAATTGAAAGTTCAAATAAGCATTAAAAAAAAATAGATATAACCAGCACCTATAGCTGGGAATACCAGCAAACACAATAAGAACACTAATCTTCCTCCTCATCCTCTTCCCGACCCTCCTCCTCGTGCTCCTCGACAACACTCATATATTGTGTGTCCCAACAATCAAAACTCTCCGTCAAACGTGCTAAACTATTTACAACCTTCTGCTGGCAAAAATAGGAAAAGTATAAGAGACACTTGTAAGAAATATTTTTCCTGATTTTTTTACTCTTTCTCCCCCTTTGTTTAAACCTATCAACACTGTAAAATCTACATTTTGTTTCATGTGTATCTTCCTTGTAATATAACATACAATCGTTAATACAACAATCCATCATTTCAAATAACAACCATAGCTTCAACACTAAGTTTTTAGTTCTGCACAAATCTTCTGGAACTAAATTTTCTACAGGGTTCTGTCTCCTTTAATAATGTTGTTACCTAATTAAAGCATTCTCTGGACATGTTGAAATCAGATTTGATTCTCGACATTCTCCGGACAACCAATAACTACGTATGTGAAGTGCATCATTCCCACAAATGTTTTTATACAACATTTAATAGTACAAAAAAATGTTGTGTTTCACTGTTCCATTCTTGATAATCATCATACGCACTTCCAAAAAAGTGAGCCCCGCAGGCAACAACAATCATTTCCTCATACATATCAGAATTGTGAACCATTAGAGAGGCATAACTTGATGAGACTCTAGCATGACCACAGTGAACATCTGATTCAAATTCACCATATGAAGTCCAATATCAATAATCAAGCTTAAATCTCCTACAATATAGATCCAACTTCACATAGTCAGACATCAGTTATGCTTGATTCTTGTACTTTGCATAGGAGCATCAAAATCTGTCTTTTGAAAGGTTAATATGGAGTTATGATGTCACCTGCACAAATTCTTGAACACCAACCAAAAACATGTCAATAAGACTTACACTTCCAGGATATAATCTATTATACATCCATGGTCTTATATTTCAGACATCCATATGCATCATAGGTATAGCTCTATGATTAGTACAACTTCATTGCAGCCTACTTAAATCTGTTGCCAGACAGCCCTTGCATGACTACCACCTAAACTTTACATTTTACAAAAATAATAGCACAGAACAGTTAAGAATTACATAGCTAACACAAATTTATTTAGAACATTTAAGCACGTAGAACAAAATTCTTATGCATTTACATATCTCACACCTAAACTTACACATAGCACTCAAATCATTTCTATTTATTTGGTGCAGTTACAGAAATATCACCAAATTCTTATGTATTTACATATCACACACCTAAACTTTTATATTTAAACACATAACACCGAAATCTTTAATATCAAATTGGAAATAACACAAAATCCAAATAGACACAAAGGCTAAGCTAAACCTGGCTAACACAATTTTTTTTGGGCATTTACATACATACCACAACTTTTTTATGTATTTACACATCACACACATAAACTTTCATATGTGTATAAATATCTCTCAAATCTTCAAATTAAATTTTTTTTTGGGGTTTTACATAAATAGCACAAAATTCTTTTGTATTTACATATCATACACATAAACATTTATATTTAGATACATAACACTCAAATATTCAAAATAAAATATTTTTCGGGGCTATTACATACATAATACAAAATTCTTTTGTATCTACTTATCACACACCTATACATTAGCACAAAATTCTTATGAATTTACATATCTCACACCTAAATTTTTATATTTAGAAACATTACACTCAAATATTCAAAATAAATTTTTTTTGGTGGCACTTACATACGTAGCGCGAAATTCTCATGTATTTACACATCTCATACCTATACATAGCACAAAATTCTTATGTATATACATAACTTACACCTAAAGTTTTATAATTAGGCACATAGCATTCAAATTGCACAAAATTTTGTTGGGGCATTTGCATACATAGCACAAAATTTTTATATAATTACGTATCTCACAAATAAACTTTTATATTTAGCACATAGCCCTCAATACTTATGTAAAACTATCAAATCCATATGCACTGCATAGTTAACAAAGAAATCTGAATTCCAAATCTAACGTTTATGCAAAACTATGAAAAAGAAAACATCAAAACTTATGTAAAACTGATGCTTGGAGGTCTAGATGAAGTTTTCTCACATTGAACTAAGATCGAGCGATGAAAATGAGCAGGAGACACCGAAAAGTAGGCCGAGACAAGGAGGAGTGGAGGTCAGGAGAGAACCTTACGATGGGGTAGAAAGGAGTGAATGTTTTTGCTGCGGGTGGAGAAGAAGCTTATTAGGGTATTAGCGTCGGAATTAACGTCGCTAATTCCAACGCTAATAAGTGAAGTTAGTGTCACCACTAAGCTGCGCTAATCCGATGATAAGGCTTCTACTTAGCATTGCCAGATCGACGCTACTCATATACATTGATTCATCGACGTTAGAGGCTGCGCGAAGTTTTTCAGACACTAATTTTGATGCTAATCCGTAGTTTTTCTGTAGTGAGACCACTGAGCTTGGAGTAAGATAACGTTCGTAAGCAGTGGAGGTCAGAGTTGGGAGCTAGCTGCCTAAGTTGTGGACTGCGTAGGATATAGTTGGTCACATAATCCTTAGTGGTGTTGTTGGAGAGGGCTTTAGAAGTTTGAAAAGTCACCATATTAAGAGTACGGCGTTTATAAGCAGTTGTTGTGAGGTGTGTTGTTGCACCGTATTCACAGTGCCGTATTCACGGTGCACTGTTACACCGTTTTTAGAGTCCATCGTTGCTTAGTGTGCTAGAAGACATATTATTTTGTCGTGTGCTTTATTATTCTACAACGCTATGACTCTATAGGGATTTCACAATAAGGAGCATGTGGCAGCCGATGGTGGTCGACGACGTCCAGCGAGTAGTGGTCGATGGTGATTAGATGATGGTGGAGTGGACAAAGTTCACTGGACCTTCGGTGTAGAACCCAGACTCCTCCACCAAGCATCGATTTCTCTCAAGTTCAAGTTTTAGCCCCCTCTCAAGAAATGGGTATGGTTCTATATATAGAGTAGAAGAGGTCTCCCTGCAAATAAAGAGGAATCTAGACAACTCCATCAGAAAACCTGAAGATGTCCCATCAACCAGACGACCTTTTGTGAACATTTGTGTGTTATAATGATGTTGAAATTGAGTGATTTTTTGTTTGTTGAATCTGTCTTGTCGAGATGCTCAATTTGAGTATAAGCTTCTCAGATTTAAAATTCGACTAACCCTTAAAGTGGCATCAGAGCTTTCAAATATATCTTATTGGCTTGATCTAAGTGTGATTTTACTCAGATTAGATCAATTTTAATAACTTTGTATTCGCCCGTCAAGCTGATTAGTTTGATTGCAAGTTTTTCAAAATAGAAGTTCTAGGTGATTTTTAATTGAGATTTGAATATTCTTTGCACAAAAAATTACATTGAGATTCGTGTCACGTTTCAAGAATTGTGCCACTTAATCAAAATTTGTTGATGATGTGTGTGTGTGCGTGTGTAAACATAAGGTTGTAAACGAGCCAAGCTTGAGCGAGCTTAGGCTTGGCTCGTGTTCGGCTCGTTTGAAATAGCTCGTGTTCGAAATTGGCTCGTAAATAGTGTGTTTGTGTTCGGCTCGAAATTGACTCGTTAAACTTACATTGAGAAAAATAGATGTAAAGTATGAGATTCGAACATTGATCAAATATATACAAAAGAAGACACTAACCACTTTGCCACACGAGGTGTTAAACTTAGACATAAATATATATAATACATTATTATATAAATAATATATGTAATATATTGTTATATAAATAGTTATATAGTTTTTTTTATTTCGAGCTAAAACGAGCCGAACACGAGCGAACAAAGAGTTGTTCGTGTTCGACTCGTTTATAATTCGAACTTTAAAAATTTGTTCGTGTTCAACTCGTATACTTAAAGAACGAGCTGAACACAAACTACTTAACGAGCCGAACACGAGCAGTTCACAAACGAGCATTTTTGACAGCCCTATATAAACACATAAGAATTGAGTGGATGTATGCAAATCTTCCCATTATTATTCGTTCAAACTGCAGCTTTTTGTTCAAAGATTGGAGTCTTCATTCTACTTTGTGGTCAATAATTTAGAGATATCCGTACTAAAATTTTGGTTTTTTACAATTTTTAAAATCATTTCTATACATAAGAAATATCATTATTTTAATTTTTAAAACGTGAAATATGACTTTCCATGCATAAATAAGAAGGCATGTAAAAATTAAAGTTTAGCTTGTAGACAAATAAATACGTAAAATTGAGTGATATATACAAGTAAATCTTCCTGTCTATTTCAATTAACAAAGCTAATTAATATTGCTGCTATCTAGAAGACCCTTTTTGAATATTAATTGATGTGCAACCTCCAAATAGGCATTCATTGGGATTATATATATATATAATTAGAGGAAAAATGGAGCTTGTGCGTTGGGGAAATCAACAGCGGATCAAAGTCTCCCATCCTTATCGGACACAGTAGCAGCTCTCCATCTCTAAAAGACTTCATCAATGTTGTAAGTTGACTTGAATGCTTAATTGTCTTATATCACTTGATTCTTATTGCAAGCCCAGTTTTCAAATGTACATCTTCCAGTCTTCCCTCATGTTAGCCTTCATATCATTTTAAAAGATTTGCATACATACCACATAATCATTATATAGTCACATATCTAATATTTAAAAATTGGGGAACAAGATGTATTTCATATTTTTAAAAATTTAAAAATAATGATATTTTAGAAGGGACAAAACTGCCCTCAAAAGGGGCAAAACTAGCCTTTTAGGTGGGGCAAAAGACTAAATTACTCTTCAATATAAATAAAAATCTAAATTTGATGTGGGACAATTGCTCCTCTGGACCTTATTTAGGTCCGCCCCTGTCGACAACCATGACCATCGACTCCCTTCCCCTAGTTTCGCAAACTTAACCTACTTGTCTGTCTAACGCACAAACCGATTAGTAGGATCCTCCTACTCTACTTAGGATAACTCACCAGTTAGGACGTTCATATTATACAAGGAAAATACTAAATTAGTCCTCATTGCCTTAAATAAAATAAGAATATGAATGTAATCTCACATCTATAACCCATTTTATCTATAAATAGTGGATCATTCACGCATTCCTACTGTTTTTCACAATGCACTCTCTTTCTTTTTCATATAACACTCTATTTCTTAATTGTGTCTCATGTACAATTTCGGATTCAACACACCATTTATGCATAGCAAAGTGCAATAAATATAATTATTGAAATTCAAAAAGGTATATTATAATTGTGTGGCTTGTATTAAATCGTCCTTAAAATTATTATTATATTTTTTAAATTCAGATTATCTTATATAACTATAATAAAAACGTAAGTTGGCAGGATAATTGCATTTCATGATTTCAATATAAGGGTAGGTGGCCATGGGCAGCACAAAGATCATCTAGGGTAATGCAAAACTGCAGATCAAATCTTCATTTAAATTTAAAAAAAAAAAAAAAGGAAAAGGAGAAAAAAAAAAAAAAAAAAAAAAAAAAAAAAAACTATTAAATACTAAAACAGCGAACCTACCTTCTCCAACAAGCCTGCTTCCCATATAAGCATCTCCTATCCACAGAACAAATTAATTTGCTCGCCATGCCCTCATCCCCAGATCCAACACAGCTAATGCTTCCGCAAGCTGCAGCTCTCCATCTTGCTGGGGAAGACGTCTCAAGTTGCCCTAGAACACCGTTATCCAAGAAATCAATGCAGGAAGAAGAGGAAGATGCATTATTCAATACTCCAACAACTGGCAAGTTTCGGCTGAAGTCTGCTTCCTCGACTTGCCCTCCTCCGCCGAGGAAGCCAAGGCTTGTATTAGGGTGCAAGAGGTCGAAGATATCGAAGCAGGAGTTGATTATGGTGGAGGAACATGAGATAGAGCTGTTGTTTTCAATGTTAGAGAGTCATCAAAATGTTGAGAAGAAGAAAATGTTGTGTCCGGATGAAGGATGAAGGATGAATGATGGATCACGTCATGATGACGACCACACAACATGGTGCGATCCATGCCGGGGGGACATAAGAAGTGAGTGAAACCATTTAGTGGGAGAGAGAGAGTCCAAATCTGTGCTTTCAAATGTTAGATTGAAATGCAATATCACATTAGTGTGGTTAGTTCGGTAGCTGTTAAGTTCCACTGAAGTGAATTTGACGCAATGATATACATAGTGTTGTTTTAGCTGTTCTATGTTTCTAATAGTAGAAAGTAAGAAAGAGAATCAACTATCCCCTGCTTGTAATTTTTTAACAACGTCAAATTTATCATGTTTTTAATCGCAAAATGTTATTTTCTATAATCATTGAAGTAAATATTCTTAAATCGGTAATCACAATAGGAATAATGGCCTTTTCCAACGGCCTAATTCTGCCGGTTTGATGAAAAAAATCATCGCTTTTAATGTTTCCAACCACTTATTAATGGTTTAAGCTCGTAAGTAAAATGCATGTCAGTAAATTCAAAATTGACTGTTATTTCGATAGTAAAAAATTACTGATGCATAACCGACAAATTAATGTTGTAGCTTTTATTGAGAAAATTAAAGTTGTCATGTTTCGGTTTATATAATTAATTGATTGTCTGTTGGTAATATCAACATCTTACACGTCGAAAAAGTGTCTCACCCATCATATTTTTGACGCAGGCAAAACCGTTGGTTATGTGTCGCTTATGTGTCAGGTTTTATAACTAACAAATTAACTGTCGGAAACAGTCGCATCCATCGTTCTCGTATGACGCACTGAAATTGTCAGTTAGTTATCGGTAAGTAAGTCTATCGGCTAACCGTCAGTTTTGCCTACGAATATATTAAAACTTATTGCAAAACAGATAGTAAGCGATCATAAACTTATAGTATCAACAAAAAAAAAACTCCCTTCGAGGATGTGGTCATGATATCTTCTTCAAACGCATTGCTGAAATTGTACACATCATTGGGATTAATTTTTTTGTATTCGCCATTAGCAACCTCTAGATTGAGCTCTTCATCGGTTATACAAAGTGGAAAACGAAAACCTGTTATTTCAGTTTTTTGATGGGTGGATTAATGTCATTTTGAATATTAATGACGGATCTTGGTTTACTTGAAATAACAAACGCCCGATTGACGTTATCTATTGTTCTATGTGGATATCGAGGATAGTAGACCTGAGTCACCTATCGAGCTAAAATGAAAGGATCAAATTTAACATACCTACTGTTTACTTTCACTTCTGTGATATTATATAGTTGGTTTACCCTTGTTTCACGATTAGAAACAACATCGAACAAAGTACAGTTGAATAGGAATACATTTCCTCCAATAGAGTCTAAATAAAATATTTCGATAACTTCTTTCAGAATACCATGATAGCCTATCTCATCTTTTGACTTATCATTTGCTTTAACGTAAGTGTCGGAACTAAAAGATTTTTTTCATCGAACTAGGATCTTGTATAAAACTTGTAACCATTTCATCGCTAAATTTGCCAAATTTTTACGATGTGAGTAGGCCCCCAAAGCAGGATCTATCAATCACTGATCTGTTACTCTATTTCTCCAATTATGAATCTATTAATATATACATAAGAAATTTTGTATTAATGAAAAGTCTAGTGTCACATGAGGAATAAGTATGTTAATTTTAACTCACAAGTATTGTAAACCACTTTGGGAAGTTATTCTCGATCTTTCTGTTTGTGTCATCATCTTCAACTAAATTTAACGAATCCACAAATAAAATGTTCCCACATTGAAATATCATTGAAATATAACTAATCGATCCTTCTAGCCGTGTCGTATTCTTCATAGTTCTATTCATTTTACTCAAAAATCTAAAAAGCAAATGTTGCTTAACATTTATTGCCAATCTTTTTTATAAATGAGTTATCAACAACCTAGTCTCAAAGTAATTATCTCTCAAACGGATACATCAAACAGTATTGTATTGAACCTCTAACCAATGCCTCATGGGGTAAATGTATGAGCAGATACTCCATCAAGTTGAAGAAACTAGATGAAAATATTTTTGAGAGCTTGTAAAGTGTTTTGGTCTATGATTGGCTCCACAATTGGAAACAAAATTTGAAACAAATATATTTGTGAAAGGGTTGGAATAGCTATAGTTGCAGACAATATTAGAATGAGACGTTTTAATAGATTTAATGATCTTCGATATACTTAACATCAATATGATGTTAAATGACCTAATTTTGATTCGACCGGAGATCAGTTTAATAGAAAATCGATCAAAAATTAATTTGTTAGTGATTTTCATTGTTTAAGCTAAATATTAGAGCTATCATGTGTAACACATGTAAAACCTTTCATGTAAATGAACCATTTTTATGAAAATGCAATGTTTAAGTGTTAAATATATAATACATAGGAATTACACATTTTATCTCTGACAACCCTATGTATGGATATATTCATTATGCATTTTGTATCTAACAACAATAACATCAAACCTTTATCCCACTAAGTGGGGTCGCCTACAAGAATACTTTTTCTCCATTGCTTCTCTTTTAAAGGCCAACATTCGGCTCCATAGAACAATGAGGATCTCACCACCATTCTTAGCATCCACTTTTTTGTTGCAACATAAGAAGAACCTCCTCGTTGAGTAACACGGTGTTATAGTTGAGTTTTACACCGTCATAGTCGTACTATGAGTCGATTGTGGTCAAACCAACATCGCCACTCGTATCCTCCACAATGACGTTGGTTCCTGTAGCATGGGGCTGTATCTACTTGATACAGATATTCTCGTGACATAGACCATTGATGAGGTAGCTCATACATGTTCGTGCCTTAAGCTTAAGGTCTGGATAGATAACTTCTCGCTTGGAACGGTTGTGCTCAACGAAAGGAGTATAGTTCACCTTCTCGAACACTTTCAAGAAGCACCCTTACGAAGGTCCCATGATCGTAACTGCTCATATCTGAGCCTCTGAAAGTTTCAATGAGGCTCAAAACCCCTTCAACGAGCTTTTTTGGAAGCCAAAAATTTCTATGGGCTAGACCGACCATGTCTGATTCTATCGTGGGCATGCCTAACCAGTGGTGTGACCATGTGTATATTGGGAGTGACAACACCAAAGTCACCCCGAAGAGCTTCAGATCTCTTAACCTGTTTGACCATGCCGAAGGACGGTGTGACCACGCCAACCAGACAAAGCGCCCGTCGTAATTACACCGAGCCTCAGACGTAGCCATGAAAGATTCTGATCCGTAACACTTTGAATAGTGGTGCGACCACACCCAAGTCCTACTTTGCCACACTACTAGAACCTGCTTAGTAATTTTTGACCTCCGGACCCAGCTTTACCACCTGTGAGGCAACCATGACCAGTGGTCCTCCTCCTTTTGTCTGGTTCTCAACCCTAAAATGGCATAAAAAGAATTTTGGGACCATGCTAAATGTGGAACTTAGCTTAGATCCTTATGGTAAGCACTTTGAGGAGATTTAACTAAGGGAAAATGCCTCATTTCATTTGGAGTGGCAATTATTGGATTTGGGAAGAAAAGCAAGAGCAAGGGAGGTTGTGAGGAGCTTTCTTGGAGGGTTTCTTCGTTTTTCTCAAAGAGAAGATGAGGGAAAACATTTTATTTCATCCTCTTCATCTTTTCCTCCACTTTTGAGGCCATTCTCTTCCTCTTCTGAGACTTTCCGGTGACTCTCTGAAGAGGAGAGCTTCTTTTTGACTTTAGAGAAGGAAGATTTCAGCGTTCTCGTCATATTCTATAGTGAGGAAAGATTCCTAATCACATTGGAGAAGAAATTTGGTGACCTCAACACTCTTTTTGGTGAGGAGAGCTACTTCATATGAAAGAAACACTTCAATCAGTCGTCACATAGAAGAAATCCCTCGTGATTTCCTTTCCTAAAGCCCACTAGGTCTAGTTGTTAGAGGATCAAGGAGTAGGGTTTTGTGCTTAGAGGAGACCAATAGATTAGGGGTATTTCGTGGACTCTCTCATATGAATCCAAGCATTTTCCCAAAAAACCTAGCAGTAGAGCCCCATAAAAGTTGAGGTTGTGCAACCTCACCGTTTGCTTTTGAGGTTTCATTTGGATGGACAAATGAAATCAA
Source organism: Phalaenopsis aphrodite (assembly GCA_003013225.1). Taxonomy (NCBI): domain Eukaryota; kingdom Viridiplantae; phylum Streptophyta; class Magnoliopsida; order Asparagales; family Orchidaceae; genus Phalaenopsis; species Phalaenopsis aphrodite. The sequence goes on along the minus strand of NEWO01000057.1, from coordinate 2,258,331 downwards.
AGTATCGGGCGGATGAAGGTATCCCTTTTGGTCGTCGTTCACTCGATCGCAGAGAGTTCTCCTCTTGAAAAAACCCTCTACTCCATGTAGGGCAAACAATTGACAAGGTCACGTTGCTTCGTTCAATATGACATTGACACATGTCCATCAATTCAGCACTAGATCTCACATTAGATCGATAGAGCGAGTTCAACGTGTTGTCGAGTATTTTGGNTGGTGTGACCATGTGTATATTGGGAGTGACAACACCAAAGTCACCCCGAAGAGCTTCAGATCTCTTAACCTGTTTGACCATGCCGAAGGACGGTGTGACCACGCCAACCAGACAAAGCGCCCGTCGTAATTACACCGAGCCTCAGACGTAGCCATGAAAGATTCTGATCCGTAACACTTTGAATAGTGGTGCGACCACACCCAAGTCCTACTTTGCCACACTACTAGAACCTGCTTAGTAATTTTTGACCTCCGGACCCAGCTTTACCACATGTGAGGCAACCATGACCAGTGGTCCTCCTCCTTTTGTCTGGTTCTCAACCCTAAAATGGCATAAAAAGAATTTTGGGACCATGCTAAATGTGGAACTTAGCTTAGATCCTTATGGTAAGCACTTTGAGGAGATTTAACTAAGGGAAAATGCCTCATTTCATTTGGAGGTGCAATTATTGGATTTGGGAAGAAAAGCAAGAGCAAGGGAGGTTGTGAGGAGCTTTCTTGGAGGGTTTCTTCATTTTCCTCAAAGAGAAGATGAGGGAATCCTCTTCATCTTTTCCTCCACTTTTGCGACCATTCTCTTCCTTTTCGGAAACTTTTCGGTGACTCTCTGAAGAGGAGAGCTTCTTTTTGACTTTAGAGAAGGAAGATTTCAGCGTTCTCGTCATATTCTATAGTGAGGAAAGATTCCTAATCACATTGGAGAAGAAATTTGGTGACCTCAACACTCTTTTTGGTGAGGAGAGCTACTTCCTATGAAAGAAACGCTTCAATCAGTCCTCACATAGGAGAAATCCCTCGTGATTTCCTTTCCTAAAGCCCACTAGGTCTAGTTGTTAGAGGATCAAGGAGTAGGGTTTTGTGCTTAGAGGAGACCAATAGATTAGGGGTATTTCGGGGACTCTCTCATATGAATCCAAGCATTTTCCCAAAAAACCTAGCAGTAGAGCCCCATAAAAGTTGAGGTTGTGCAACCTCACCGTTTGCTTTTGAGGTTTCATTTGGATGGACAAATGAAATCAAAGTATTGGGCGGATGAAGGTGTCCCTTTTGGTCGTCGTTCACTCGATCGCGGAGAGTTCTCCTCTTGAAAAAACCCTCTACTCCATGTAGGGCAAACAATTGATAAGGTCACGTTGCTTCGTTTAATATGACATTGACACATGTCCATCAATTCAGCACTAGATCTCACATTAGATCGATAGAGCGAGTTCAACGTGTTGTCGAGTATTTTGGATTGTATGATCATTTGTGGCATCATTGAAATTTGTATGCTTGTCCGCGTGGTCAGTTCTGTTCGATCGGCCTTACCGATACGATCGACCGATCGTTTTGGGCTAGATTGGTTATCCCATCCCGATCGTCCCATCTCTTGGGCTTGATTAACCACATCAATTTGATCACCCGTTTTAGGTCTGATCGGTCATCCTAGCCCGATCAATCTATTTCCCAAGCTTGATTCGCTGCCCTTGCTCGATCACCCAATCTCTGGGTTTAATCGATCACATCAGTTTGATCACCCTCTTTGGGTATGATCGGTCTAGGGTATGATCGGCCATTCTAGACCGATCACCTACTCTTTCTGGTTCGATCTACCGCCTTAGTTTGATCACCTGTTTTGGGTTTGATAAGTCATCTTGAGTCGATCACCCTCTCTCTCTCGGGTTCGATCAATCGCTCAGGTTTAATCCCCTGGTTTCGGTTTGATCAGCTATCCTTGACCAATCACCTGATTTTTGGGGTTAGATCGATCACTATGGTTCGATCACCTGTTTTGAGTCTAATCGGTCATCCTGAGCCGATCACCCACTCTTTTGAGCCTGATCGATTGTCTCAGACTGATCAGCCCATCCTTTTGGTTCGATCGTCTATCACGACCCAGTCAACCAATCACTTGCATGCTTGTATGTCATTGCTTCATATCATATTACAAGTTTATTTGTATGCGTATGAAAATCTTATTTTGACTAGATATCAATGATATTTTGTTGCAAGTAAAATATGCTTTACTTGTTGCATTTTTGGATGTCTCACTAAGCATCCATGCATGAGGTGTCACTTTCAGCATCCCCACTTATGGTGTCTTGTTGAGCAACCAAACTTGCAAGTGTTCATGATGGATCATAAAAGTGCCACAAAGTGGGCGGCCACTTCACGCAAGTATATGTGTCCGCATAATACACAATTTTAAAGGAGTATCATATCGTTACAATGGGGAAGCTTGTTAAGAGATCGATTTGAAAACAGTAAAAGCGATATGGCCATCTACCTTTCGGTTGGCCTAGGCGGATCTTTGTTAGCCGACCTTAAGGCGGCCGGTCGGCTATGAGTTTTCTTGGCCAGTCGGCTTCATGCTTATTAGCATTCGATTTGGACCGTCAAATTGTTGAGATCTGTGTAGGCCATTTTGGGTGTACAAAAACATTCCGTATTGAGAAAATATTACATGGAACACCATCTAAATCCCATCACAGTTTCTTATCTTGTGCACGCAGACGACTGTCGGAATTCCACCACTCATAGAAGGTGGTGCAATCCCCCCACCCTCATTCAGAGGTGTGTTGTCATATTCACTTAAATAAATTAAAAATAACTCAATCCGTTAGTCATTAAAATATCCAAAAGAAAATAAATATAAAAAATATAAAGAAAACACCCTAGTTTAGGGTAACAATTGTGGCAAAACTTTTTTTTTTTCTTAATCAAACTCCAAGAAATTTAATCAACCGATTCCAAATTTTATACCGCACCACAATACCACCATATTTTATACCACACCACAATACCATCACCCATAAAATATATCACAATATCAAGAAAAAACACATGACATGTTTAAGCTTACAGCCAACACTGAACAAAATAACCCCCTTCAGACTGGTGTCAGCTAAGTCTACATATCAAAATAAAACCTTAATTAAATTCCAAAAAGTCATACTTCTTGCCAAAAATCCTGCACCAACTACATCTTAGCTTAAGGCAACATACATAAATAGCAAAAATCTACCTAACCACTAAAACCCATTCATCCGAGCTATTTTCCCATATAGGTTGTGACAGCCTTCATCCCCTCAGAAATCGCGTGCTTCCCCAGCTCTCCCGGCATTATGAGACGCACAGCATCCTGTATCTCCTTAGAAGACAATGTCAACTTACCCGTGTACTTACTCAGCTGTGCAGCCTCCTCTGCAATCCTCTCGAACATGTCACACATCATCCCATCAATCACGGACATAGCCTTCCCTGAAACCCTCATCCCCGGATGCACTTGCTTCATCACTCTTAACACATACCTCTTGTAACCCCCACTCGCCACCCCGACGCCGCTCCCTCTCCTCTTCTTCCTCCTTCTCTTCTTCTTCTCTGCATTTTCCTCTCTGGTTTCTTCGCTGTTTTCAGTCTGCTTTTCCTTGTTTGTTTCAATCGGCTTCTGATGCCCCTCTGGGTCTATCATTTCGACTTCGATCTTGACAATCTCTTCTACGACCTTCTTCTTCGTCTGCACCACTGTGCCGACTACGTTCTTGGAGCGTTTTGGAGCCATTGTTTTGGCTTTTCGCCGCTTAACCTCTTTCCGGGCTTTTCAAAACAAGATAAGTGACCGTTGCAGAGAAAGAAACGGGGATGGAAAGGCACGTGGAGTAAAGGTGTCGGTAGTAGGTCGTGGAGGTTCCACGTGCCGGTGGAAGAAGCAGGGTCTCGGTGGTGGTGGTGGTGGAGGGTGAAATCTCGGCGCTCTTTCCAATCGAACGGTGGTCATTTTTTTTAATTTTTTATGGAAGATTTATTTACCGAAGACTCAGACTCCGTTTGAGACAGCTTATTTGCTGTGGCGGCATTTTAAAAACACCACATCACCATTTGAAAATTGCGTTTGAACAGTTTATCCGAAAATGCTGTAGGTTTTTTACACTAAATGTGGAATGAGGGTAAAACCCGACGGTCTGCGTTTCCATATAAATGACTTATTTGAATAAGCACAAGCTGCCTCAAACGCAGCCTCAATGCTTAGGCATTTAAATATCTAATATCTATATTTTTATTTTTATATATAAGTAATTTTTATGATGCATGAAAATATATATTTTAGTTTTAAAATTAAAGTAATGATATTTTTATGTGATATATATAATTTTCAGTGGTATAACGTGGCATCTCCCTATGAATCTGGGGCGATGATTTGATCACGGAGGCCCAGACGCTCAGCGGAATGCGGGCAGTCGGATCTCTCCCACGGTCCGTTTTTACTACGAGCTTTACCTTTTCCTTTTACGCGTATGCCCTTCTGCCCGCCTTCACATTTTTTGTTCCTTCTCTCCCGTCTCTTTCCCGTCGATCTTCGACTTCCTTGGAAGAATTGCAGTGCGAAGAAGACAGTAGTTAACTTAAATTAATAAGTTTAGCTAACAAAGTAGTTAATGATAGTAGTTTTGAATCTTGTGGACATAGGGGGAATGAAATGAATATATGATAAGCTCTCCCTCAAGTGTGTTTCTTCTTCTACCATCTCTCCCCTCTTTCTAATTTCATAGTTGTTTATATCCTTGATTGTGATTTGTCCTTTTCTATCCAAGTTTCTCTTATATATTCTTCTGCCACATAATTGTTTATGTTGTCGACATCATCTAATTACTGATTATCGAAATTCATGAGATCGTATCATAAAAAGTAACAATCATCTGCTTTTTTGAATGAGATATTGTTCTAAGGATGTTTCTTATCAAGATTTGCTCCTAGTTTTTTTTTTTTTATAATGTGTCACCAAATGAAATATTGAAGCAAATGAAGAAGCTAAAAAAACCAAAATCGGCAAAGGTTAAAGGTACAAAAAATGACATTATACTACTCAATAAAGATCCCCTATCCTTCTGATTTCCTAAACAAAAGCATAAATCATTTTTTCCCGCAGCATATTGATTGTTTGTTTCAATGATCATGCAGAATGCCACCGAGCAGAAACAACAGACTGCCATTGATTCATTTCAATTGCCGCTAGTCACCAATAGACTCCCAACAAACATAATAATAGGCACCAATCCACAATTGCTAACAAATGACCTGCCTAACCAGTTTCCCTCTCACTTCCCTCCACTATATCAAATTCCCCCGTAAGTTCAACAACCATAGCAGACGCAGCAAGACTTGGGACACTAGCCTTTCTGGGTAAATCTAATCCACGATATCAAAGTACACAAGAACATCAAGGACCTTAGCCTCCCCCTGACCAGAAACAAAAAATCATGAAGGACAACGAACTTGTTAAGATGATCACATCTGAGGTGCCCACGTTTCTCTCGAAGGCCCGCGAGCTCTTCATTCTCGGGCTGACCCATGGCTCGTGGTGTCAGGCTGATCAGAACAAGCGAACTCTTTGCAGAGGGGTGCATCTCTTCAGAAATTGCAATACATCAGGTGTTTGATTTCTTGGTGGATATTGTGCCAGTGGAAAATGAGGAAGAAAGTTGGGTGGCGGTGGCAGAGGTGGTGGTGTCGACGACGACGGTGATTCCAGGTGGTGAACAAATGAATCAATCAGTTTGTTGTTTTTTTAATTCTTCTATGCTTGATTCGTTGATGATGGATATTGGGCATTCTGAGACTGTTCTACATGGTTCAACATCTGCTCAATGTCATCAGTATAGTAATGTCTCAGAGAATGGAGAAAGTGCAACACCAAACTTGTCTCCATATATCTAGAAAATATTATCTACTACTGGATGAGAATATATATATATATATATATATATATATATATATATATATATATGGTACATGTTAGTTTACTTTTTTTTTTTCTTGTGTGAAATAATAACATTCCTTTTAATTGGGATACCATTTTATTTGTTTCATTGTATTTGATTATCTGATCTACATGGATCTGAATTGCAGCTGTGAGAACATAATAGCTTTTGTGTTTACTTATAGAAAAAGTTCTCTATGCTGACTTGGGCTAATAGAACTGCCAAAGGCAATAGCTTGTTTTGTATTGTTTGTTAAGTAAGGCGAATGTAAATAGATGTTTAAACTTGAATTTTAAACGTGCAAAACAATGTATTCTTTTAGAAAATTTTTATTTAGTCACAAGTAAATGTAATTTAAATGAGTTTCATTTTGAATATTTGTGAAATTTTCGAGTTCTGTTTGTCGAAAATCATCTTTAAGGCACTTTTATAGTTTCTTGTTAAATTAAAATCTTTTTTTGAAGCTTTTCTTTCTTATTTCTAGCAACTAATCAATCATAAATATCCACATTTTATATTTTTTATTATGTATCTTTTTGTAGTAAAGAAGCAAGAGCCACTTTCAATGAGTTCAGAAAATATTATGTACGGCGACTGCAAGTCCGGGTAACGAGTAAGAAGGGCTGTCGATACTGAAAAAATATTACATCAGGAGTTTTGAAGCATTTTCAGGATTTCAATCACTGTCTGTCATGTGTGTGGTATGGGCCCACCGTGTATTAAATTATTTTACTTTTTTATTAAGGGGGCCCGAACTGTACACCTGACAAGCGATGATTGAAGTCCTGATATATTTTTTGCATCAGGACTCCTGATGTAATATTTTCTCGTCAATACTATAGTCTAGATGTATCGTTTATTTACCACACTTAATACTTTTTTATGGAGTTTTTATTAGACTGCCTAATTTAGTGTTCATATAATATGAGTTTTGTAGCAAAACAACTAATTGAACTCTTGCATATGCATAATATAATGTTTATTAATGTGGTAAAATTTTATTCTTTTAATGAGTCACAAGCAATATTGTACTCATAGAAAGAAAAAAAAACTTTCAATGGCATACAAGACTCATTGTGGGTCATGAAGAGATTATTAGGGTGTAGATGAAATTATCTTATCTGTGAAATTTATGATAATTATGATGCAAGCGATTTTAATTTTAAAGGAGGTGGGTACAAGAAGTACTCTAAAAGAAAAAGTATGTGGTCGAACAATGATTCGAACATGTTTGTGTGTGGTAATGCTCATGACACAAGTGAAGTCGTGACAGTGGATTTCAAGAAGGTTGTGGTACAAGTGAGGGTACAACAAATGTTTGGAAGGAGATAACTAAATAATCAAAATGTTTATGAGTTTGGATGTAGCGATAATTATGATTAAAGTAACATCACAAAATAAGCTAAACTTAAGGAATTCATTACTATAGTACAGGCATGCATGCAACATAAGTCTCAAATGGGATGGTTGTAGTGCAGCTTTAGTTCTAGCATAAATTGATTTAGGGGTGACAATGGCTACAACATAACCAAGGTTATAGCCCATAGTTCGAGGTGGCAACATGTACATGCAAGTAGAACTAAAATGTATATAAGACGATAATGAAGTCCCAATGAAACTTCTGTTTAGCATCCAAGTGACTTATTAAGTTACAAATATTGTAGATGATCTATGTGATTCATCTCATATGCTTCTCGATTTAGAAACCTTCGAATAAATTGAATTGAGAATCATTTATAGATTTAAACACTATCATTATCGAGTCCCAAGCCTCAGATGTGAAAAATAGATAGTTGTGTTTGGTTGTCGACGACCAACAAACAATTTGTCAAAAAATCATGACATGAATCCTTTTGATAATTATGTAAATGCTAGGGCGTCCCTTTGAAATGACGTGTTGTATGAACTAAGTACAATGAAAAGTGTGCAAGCGCCACTATACTGACGCCCTGGTGTGGTATCAAATACGCAATGTTTTCTATATTACGGATGAAGGTAAAGAAATTTGTCCATAAAACTAAATATAGGATATAATTTTGGAATATATGTACTCTCACAAGTAAATTAATGAAATTAGTTGATATTATGATTCATAGAAAGATAAATATCTTATATATTCAAGAAACAAAATGGGTTGCAAAAAAGGCTAAAAAGATTGATAACTTAGGTTCTAAACTTTAGTATTCACGTAAGAATCACAATAGAAATGGTTTAGGTGCAATAATTGATAAAAGTTTGAAAGATAAAGTTGTGAAAATTAATCGATTTAGAGATAGAATTATAACCATTAAAATTATTATTGGTACTAAGATTTTTATTAGTACAAGTGCTTATGCTCCTCAAGTAGGTTTAGATATATGTTTTAAAGCAAAATTCTAGAATGACCTAGAAAACGTAATACAAATGATACCCCTTGAAGAAAAAAAATTTATTGGAAGAGATTTAAGGTAGGAGATTTTAGAAATATTTATTATCACTATGGTTTTGGAGTAATTAATGAAGAATGTATAGATATATTAAATTTTACTTTAACAAGTGATTTTATTATTGTAATAATTTTTAAAAAACAAAAGAGATTAGCATATTATTACTAATAAGAATGAATTTAATAAAATACAAATTAATTTATTTCTTATAAGAAGAAGAAATTGTCGTGAATGAAAAGATTATAAGGTTATTCCAAGTGAGGATTTAAGTACTCGGTATTGATTATTAGTTTTAGATTTTTAGATAAAAAGTTGTAAAATAAATAATATTTGAAATTATTGTCATAGAATTAGATTGGGATATCTAAAAGACAGAAACAAAATTATTTTTATAAGTAAACTTTAGGATTTCAAAATTTAAAATGTTCATGAAGAAGTACATTCTATGTGGGATAAAACAACAAAAATTATTAAACAAGTGATTTAAGATGTATTTGAAGAATCAAAAGAAAAGTTTTTATAAATAAAAATAGTTTGTGGTGGAATGATAATGTACAAGAAAAAAAAAATATAATTTATGTTACAAAATTAGTTTAAATGTAAAAGCTTAGAGAACTAGAAAAAATATGAAATGACCTGTAGGGAGACTAAAAGAACAATATGTGATGCAAAAAATTCTGTTTTTCATAATCTTCATAATATATTAGATATTGAAGATGATGAAAAATATATGCATAAAGTAGCCAAACAAAGAGAAAAGAAAAGTAAAAATTTAATCCATGAAAAATGTATTTAAGATGAAAATTAAAAAAAATATCTTTTCTTAGAAAAGATATTCAACATAAAAGAGCGAGTTATTTTGATAAACTTTTCAATGATGTTTCTGAAAATACGATCAACTTCAGTGATCTTAATATTGTTAATAATAATAAAATATTTCATTTTTTTCATCGCATTGCTAAAAAAGAAGTTAGGATGCTTTAAAGAAAAGGAAGGGTGGATAATTGCAGGATCTGATGATATCACAACCTGAGGAGTGGAGTAAGAGTACTTTAGTTTCTATTTTTAAAAATAAAGGTGATGCTTGAGAGTGGCTTACTAAACCACTCTCTCCCTGGTAACCTCACTCAGATTTGTTGAGGGAACAAACTTGCAGGATATGAAATAGTGTCAAGCCTTATATTCAACAGTCAATGCAGCAGAAGGAAAATTAATCTTTTTTTATCTCTCATCTTCGAAACTCTCTTACCAAAAGTAAAAAGTATATGATTTGATCAAGATGAAAATCCAAAGGAGTGAAGTTATAAAAGAAACTATTTGGAGTGTCAGTTTAATTTTAGTAGACGAAAATTTAACTTGCCTACCCCTGACATACACCAAATCAAAAGAATATTCAAACAAATTAACATAAAATTCTCGTACAATAGAAATCACTGCAATGTTATTTTGATAACAAAAACTCTATCAGTCCCTCTTATCAATCAGAGATTCCACAGCACCTCCTGGAGATGAAAATCCTCTCTTTGGAATGAACTTCTTCAATACTAACAATTCATTGTATCTTTCTTCACCTTTTCACTAACAATTTTTTTTAGTATTGAAGGAAGTTATTAATTTTTCCACCTTTGTTTTTGAGTGTCATGATAATGATAATGAATTTAAAGAAAATATGATGCAAATCCAAGGTAACTGAAGTCAAAATGCAAATTAAATACATAGAGATTGAGTGGTATGTATGTAAACAAGTACATAAAAATTGGGTGGTATGTATGTAAACTAGTACATATAAATTGAATGGCATGTATGTAAACCTCTTCTTTTTTTTTCTTCATTTATTTTAATAATTGAGATTGAGTGATATGTATGTAAATAAATACATAGAATTTAAGTGACATGCATGTAAGCTTTCCTGTCTTTCTCTCTCTTGGATGCATACGCAAAGAAGAAGAGGTATACGTGGAGAGGGACTCACTGGTCGAAGCTTCGCAGGAGGGAGAAAAAAGGGTTGGGGGGCTAAAACGAGCCGAACACAAACGAACAAAGAGTTGTTCGTGTTCGGCTCGTTTATAATTCGATCTTTAAAAACTTATTCGTGTTCGGCTCGTTCGTTATGTAAACGAGTCGAATACGAGCTACTTAACGAGTCGAACACGAGCTGTTCGCGAACAATGAGTTTTTTTGACAGCGCTAGCTGTGAGCTCTCTCTTATGGGCCCTTCTTAGTCATATTTTTTTCCTTCTATTTGTTGGATCACCTTGAGATACGTGCAGATGTGTTTCTAATGTACAAGTAGCTCACCAAAAAGATTGCCAAAAATGCACAATAGTTTTGCATTAAAATAGAGTGAAAAAGCTAAGGGTTATTTGAGATTAATTTATTTTTTAGTTTAACTTTTTTTTTGTTTTAAAAATATATTTATCATTATGTTTTTTTACATATTTTGATTTTTTTATTTATAAAAATAAATTAGCATGTTTTTCTAAAACACTCAAATAATTTTTATTATTTTTTAAATACTCTTAAGAAGAATCATATTTTAATCAAATGGTGAAACTTACTTTATTTTAAATCAAAACGTAAATTAAATAATTTGAAAATAAGACACAAAAATGATTCCAAACGAGCTCTTAACTCTTGAGCTGGAAACTAATTTTATCATTAGTGTATCTAAATTAAGGCGGTTAACGATCTAACCTTGTGCAGAGCTAGGATTGACTCAAAATCAATCCGAAAAAAAAAATCGATGAAAAATTTTGCCTCGTAGCTCGGCTTTTTTATTTTGATTAAATCTCGTTGCAAGCCAAAATTTGAATCAAATTTCGAGCGATTAATGACATTCGAGCTAAATTTGCTAATTTCACAGCCCTAACTTCACAAGGGATGTTAATGATCTGACTTCAAGTAGAGCTGCGATCGGCTCAAAATCTACTAAAAAAAACTTCGATCCAAAATTTTGGCTCTTAGTTTAGCTCATTTATTTATATCGGATCTCGATCCGAGCCAAAATCCAAATCAATTTTCGAGTGATTAAGGAGTAACAAGCTAAGTTCACAACTCTAATCTCAGTTCTAAAGTTGATATCTTTACCATCTAAAAACTATAAAACGTAACAAGTTAATAAGGCATAATCAGGTGTCACACTCAGACATTCAAAACTATCAAGTATTAATTCGAGATTATTTGAGATCCAATAGCAACTGAGCATTCAGGCCATTAAAAAAGAAAAAAAATAATATAGAGGAGAATTTCAAGCAAAACAATCTAATTAAAACCGAAATAATTATTCATAAATAATAAGATATTTCTTATATTCTATTTGACGAAACAGTAATCAAAGTGTTGCCTTGGAAAAATTGAGGCTTTTCTTTTAATTTTTATAGATAAAATCATAAAAAACATTTTTCATTTGATTGATAAGTTTTTCTCATAATTTTAAATTAAATATATTATAATTTATCCAAATATAAAAACTAACTAATTAACCAATTCAAATATTTTAATACTTTTTAAATTAACTAATGTTTTATATTTTAATAATTTTAAAATATTTTTTAAAAAAATTTAAATTCAATCAGTTGGCCTCCGGCTTCTCCTGTCCGCCAAACTCTCCCGACTCTTTTTATTTTAGGAAAAGAAATGTGGGTCACACGTTCAACTATATATAAATAAACAGCAACAAAGCCTTCCATGCCAATCTTTCTCCTCCTTTCCCGCTAAGGTTATAGCATTTCTCCACCCTCCAATCTCATATCCTATATTTTCTTCACTCCCTCCCGGAAATCCAATTGATCGATCATCCTGAGCAAAGAGGGAGGACTGACACCAAAGATGGAGAGAATGTTGAGAAAGTTCAATGCCATTGGCAACAATAAGACCTCCAAGTTGTTGCTCGCGGAGGTACTTCCAAATTCGCGATTTAGTGAATATTGTTTTGGAAGTTGGTTTTGAATTTGGGAGGTTGGGCCTAATTACTGGTACTCTTTTGATTCCTCGAGATTGAGAAATCCTTATGTATTTACATATATAACCGCCAAAGTTTGATATTTATGATTATAAGATCTTGTGTCATATGAAAAATATATATTTTACTTTTAAAAAAATGGTGATGGTGATATTTTAAAAAATTGGTTCGACTGATTCAATCATGAACCGGTTCGGTCCAATCTTATAACGGTTTCTGCGTATAGTCTGGATGGTTAAACGCAAAATTATGTTTGGTATGCATGTAAGCACCTATTTTTTTTATCTATCTTTGTTGTATTTGAGTCATCAAAACTTTCAAATTCATTTCATGATTATTATTTGTTTGGAAATGTGGATAGTAGAGTACCAAAGTTGGGCAAAATACAAAGTATTCAAATCACGTTTGAACCCAGAAGCTACACATAAGGATTAAGGTCACCCATTGGTTGACGACATCATCTAATCAGGAACAGCAAACTACTTTTTGAATGAGATATTATTTTAAGCATGTTTTCTATCAAGATTTGTTCATTGTTCTGTTTTTTAATGCGTCACCAAATGTAACATTGATGCAAATGAGGAAGTTATAAACCGAAATCTGCAAAGGTTTGATGTACAAAAAATAGCGTTATACTACTCAATAAAGATCCCATATCCTTCTGATTTCTTAAACAAACACAGAAATCATTTTATACCGCATCATATTGATTGTTTGTTCAAATCATCATGCAGAATGGCACCGAGCAGGAACAGCAGACCGCCATGGATTCACTTCAATTGCCGCTAGTCACCAATAGACCCCCAAGAAACCTAATAATAGGCACCAATCCACAATTGCAGACAAATACCCTACCTAAGCAGTTTCCCTATCACTTCCCTCCACCATATCAAATTCCCCCGCAAGTTCAGCAACCACAGTTGGCGCAGCACGACTTGAGGCACCAGTCCTTCTGGGTAAATCTAATCCAGGATATCAATATAGGCAAGAACATCAAGAACCACAGCCTCCCTCTCGCCAGGATCAAAAAGATCATGAAAGCCGATGAAGAAGTCAAAATGATCGCCGCTGAGGTGCCACCGCTCCTTTCGAAAGCATGCGAGCTTTTCATCCTCGAGCTGACCCACGGCTCTTGGGGTCAGGCTGATCGAGAAAAGCGAAAAACATTGCAGAGGGGGGACATATCTTTAGAAATTGCAAAGCATCAGGCATTTGATTTCTTGGTGGATATTGTGCCAGAGAAAAAAGTGACAGAAAGTGGGGCGGCAGCATCGTCATCGATGACGATTTCGGGTGATGAACAACCGAATCAATCAGTTTCTTGTTTTCATGATCCTTCCATGCTCGATCCGTTGATGATGGATTTTCGGAATTCTGAGACTGTTCCACATTGTTCAATATCTACTGAACAACATCAGTATAGCAATGCCTCGGAGAATGGAGAAAGTGCAGCGCCAAACTTGTCTCCATAGATGTAGAAAATATTATGTTGGGACGTCTACTATTGAATGAGAATATATATATATATATATATATATATATATATATATAGAGTACATGTTAGTTTACAATTTTTTTTTTTCTAATGAGAATATATATATATATATATATATATATATATATATATATAGAGTACATGTTAGTTTACAATTTTTTTTTTTCTTGTGCGAAATAATAGCATTCCGTATAATTGGGATATCATTTTTTTTGCTTAGTTGTATTTGATCCTCTCTGATCTACATGAATTTCAAGGGCAGCTGTGAGAAGATAAAAGCTTCTGTTTTTTATAGAAAAGGTTACCTATACACGGAGTTGGGCTAATATAACTGTCAAAGGCAATAGCTTATGTTTGTATTGTTTGTTAAGGCAAGTAAATAAATGTTTGAATTTGATTTTTAAATGTACGAAACAATGTAATCTCCTAGAAAATTTTTATTTAGTCACAACTAAATGTAATTTAAATGAGGTTTATTTTGAATATTTGTGAAATTTTAGAGTCCGATTTGTCGAAAATCATCTTTCAGGACCTCTTTCAATTTCTTGTTAAACTAAAATCTTTTTTTGAAGCTTTTCTTTCTTATTTCTAGAAGCTAATCAATCATAAATATGCACATTTAATAAGTTTTTTCATATGTTTCTTTTTGTATTTAAGAAGCAAAAGCCAGTTTCAATAAGTTTGGAAAATATTATGTGCGGTGGCTGCACGTCCGTATAACTGCTAGGAAGAGATGTTGATATAATAGTCAATATGTGTCATTTGTTTGCCGCACGTAATATTTTTTTCCGAACAAATCGGGTACTTTTTTTAGTTATAGTTTAAGATTACTACAATAATAATTAAATATATTTATTATTCAATCAGCAATATTATTTATTTTTTGAATTAATTTTCTAGCTGGTCAGCCCAATGATTATTGTTACATATTTATGGGAAAGATGATATGAAAAGTATATATGATAGTTGATGTGCTCATTTTTTCTTATATTAAATTAAGAAGCCACAAACATTGAAAGCAGTTTTTTTTTTTTTACTTTTTTTTTGTTTTTAATATTTATTTCTTCGAGACAAGATGAGAGTTCAAATCTAACATTTTGATAATCTATATTTTTTTTCCAACTAATATGCTTTAAATTAAAGAATTTCTTTATAACTTTTAGTTATAGTTTGAAAGGAAATTTGCCCTCTTAAGAGTGTTTTAAGTTGGTCGTCGTGTTAAACCTTTAGAGTTGACATATATCACATATACTAAAAAAAAAGATTTTTTTTTTTTTTGAAAAAGAGTATTTTCATATGCATTTATTGTTTAAATCTATAAAGTATTATGAGTACCATTTTTAGGTGATTCTATTAGAACGTGAAAATTGTAAGATGTTTCTATTTCAATAGAGTTTTTATTAGCCTTCCTAATTTAGTTTTCATATAATATGAGTTTTGTGGCAAAACAATTAATTGAAATAATGTTTATTTATGTGGTAGAATTTTATTGTTTTAATGAGCCACAAGCAATATTGTACTCATAGAAAAAAAGAAGAACTTTCAATGACATACAAGGCTCATTGTGGGGGTCGTGGAGAGATTATTAGGATGTAAATGAAATTATTTTATATGTGAAAGTTGTGATAATTATGATGCAAGCGATGGTAATTTTGAAGGAGATGGGTACAAGAAGTAATCTTGAAGAAAAAAGTGTGTGGTTGAAGTATGATTGCAATGTGTTTGTGTGTGGACACAAGTGAGGTCGTGAAAATAGATTTCATGAAGATTATGGTACAAGTGATGGTACAACAAGTGCTTGGAAGGAGGTATTTGTGAACTAATCAAGATTGTTATGTTAGTTTGGATGTAGCGATAATTATAAGGGAAGTAAAATCACAAAATAAGCTAAACATCAAGTAATTCATTATTTTAATACAGGAATTCATGCAACATAAGTCTTGAATGGGATGGTTGTAATGCAGCTTTAGTTATAGCTTAAATTGATTTAGGGGTGACAATGACTATAACGTAATCAAGGTTAGAGACCTTGTTTGGAGGTGGCAACATGTACAAGCAAGTAGAACTATAATATTTATAATGAGACAATGAAGTCCCAATGAAACTATTCTTTAATATCCAAGCGACTCATTAAGCTACAAAAATTGTAGAGGAGCTATGTGATTCATCTCATATGCTCCTCGATTTAGAATATTCCAAATAAATTGAATCGAGAACCATTTATAGATTTAAGCATTATCATTTTTAGGTCTCAAGCCCGGATGTGAAAAATGGAGGGTTGTGTTATGTAGGAGACAGTCGACGTAAAATTTGTCAGAAAATCATGACATTAACCATTTTGATCATTATGTAAATGCTAAGACATTCCTTAGAAGCGACGTGTTTTATGACCTGAGTATAGTGAAAAATGTCAAGGGTCGCTACACTAGCGCCTGAGCGAAGTGTCAAATAAGCAAAGTTTCCTACATTATGAACATATGTTGGTAAAGAATTTAGTCCATAAAATTAATATTAGGATAGGATATTTGAATATAAGTACTTTCACAAATAAATTAATAGAACTAGTTGATATTATGATTTATAGAAAGAACTCTGAGGAGGAGTTGAAGTCCAACACCACCTCGGTCACCGTGGATCTCCGTTGATCATTGTCGACAACCATCGACTGAAACCCACCAGTTAACGATGTAACTTGAAAAACCTAGTAATTATTTCCCGTCTATCAGACAAGAGGTCTCTATAATCATCAACCTAAAATGAATTTTTATATCATGTTCAAACCCCCTGGTTTTTTCCATTTATGAGTTTTTCACGTAAAAACTTTTGGTGTTATTACTGGTTGTTTTACTTTACCTGAGTGTGTGTTGATTCTCATGCAACGCTAAAAAGATAATTTGTTACTCTACCGTTCCGAATTTTCTATCATGTATCATCATTCAATTCCTACGTATATATGCTTTCATTTGAAATAAAATAGATTTAGCATGCAAGATTAAATTAGCATAATTTCGCATGTACTAAAAATATATTAATTTGTTTTAGAATTGTTTTAATATAATAATAATAATAATTGGAAAAAAATTAAAAAAAATGAATTCGAATAAATCCTGAATATTTTTTTGTCGAAAAAAATAGATATCGAATAAACCACAAAAGCTGATTCTTGCATCATAAAAATAATTCATAGATGTAGCTTCCGATGCAGACAGCAATCATAAAAAATTTCATAATTTGTTGGCTCGATATAATTTTATAAATCAAGAAAGGTCGCCATTCGGCCGCCAGTTGGCAAAATATAATTTACGTATAACTCCATATGTATATATATATGGAGTGAGGCCACGTGATGTGGGGCTTACAGGAAAATAATTCCAAAAAAATAAAAAAAAAAGAGAGAAAGAGAGAACAAGCGTGGAATTTTTATGATATTTACGCGAAAAAATCAAATTATAATTATAAACTCCTCCAATTTTCTCCCGGACGTCGCTTTCCTGTATTTTCGTGTTATTTTATTATTCAGGTATTATTGTGATAAAATTTACATGTTATTATGTTACTATAATATCAGAAATATTCTTAGAACATAATAACACATGAATATCACAATAATAACACATGAATAATGCGGCATAACATCAGAGGAATATTCTCTTATGTTAAAATATTTTTTTTTTACTTTTTTGTCATTTTCACGTGACGTGATTTTTTTGGACTTCGAACGTATCTCTACATTCAAAGTCCGAAAGTAATATTTTTTCCATTCATGGAGAAATTACGGACACCACATGCATCTCTGTATGCGGTGTCCGATTCTGACGGTAGATCACGGTGATCTACGGTCAGGATTTTAAAAAAAAAAAATTAGATGAGACCCATCGAAATACATCCTGATCGTAGATCATTTGATTTATGATTAAATTCGGACGCCTCATAATTTTTCCCACGTGGGGGTGAAAATGCGCCAAAAGGGCGGCCACTCTATTTTTAATGAACGAATTTAAAGCAAAAAAAATAAATACACTTTATTTATAATTTTGAATCTTCAAGTTTAAAAATTAAATAAAATAAAGATGCCCAGCTTTAAAGCCATCACATGCGAAGCCGAGAGACAGCGGGACACACACCATCGATTGGTTGAGGCCTAAGGTCAAACCAGCATTATTTTTTAGTGGGCAAAATTATCCCACTTTGGCCCGCAAAATTGCTTAGGTCCTCCCACGTTAGCCACCAATCCTGTCTGGTAGCCCACGAAACCCCCACTTTGCATCCCGCGGCCCGACACCGCCAGGTCGACCCGCCCCCGCGACCCACGATCTCGGGCCATGCTGACCCACGATAAATCTTGCAGTGACCCATTTGCAGTGACCCACGACCTGCAAGGCAAGCTCCGTCTCTCACTGGCGCCACCACCAACACCATCGACTAGCAAGATTTTTAAATCTTTCCAAATTTTTCTTTGTAATTGCTATTATTTTGGTTATATTCATATGACATGAGATAAATCTCTAGAAAATAGAGGGAACTTATATGTCATCAATAAATTTCATCATTCGACACGAATCTCAAAATATTTTTCGAGCAAAAAATATTTTGATTCAAATTAAAAATCATTCAAAGATTTGATTTCATCAAATTTAGAGCCAGCTGACTATCTCAACAAGACGAGCCCAATGATACCAAAATCAGTCCAATTGTAGTCCAATCAAACACGGATCAAACCATTGAACAACATTTGAAGGCTTTGGGTATTTAATTGCATAGTTAAATGAATTTAAAATTTGAGATACTTATAGTCAAATCAAGTGTATTGATGAGAGAAATATAGTGAGCTAAAAAACATTCAATTTTGAGGTCAATAAGGACCTCAAATCAATAAAAAAAACCCTTACTATAAAGGAAAACCGGCTTGCGTTGTTCGATCGGGTGTTTATTGGAATTATTTGCTAAATGAACAAAATGTCCCTCCCTTAAAGCCTATAAATAGACCATATCTCCTCACATGAAAGCGAGAATTAGGAGTCAAATTCCAATGTTATTTTAAACTGAAGTCAACGAAAACATCTTGTCTCCATAGCAGCCAACCATAGTTGACCATTGGCAGCCGGTAGGCATCAACAATTGTCGACCCTCTGCTCATCATCGCCGATGAAATCCATTTGCTTACGAAGTATCCCAAATACGTTTGACAAAGTATCTTAAATATATGTAACGAAGTATCACAAATATTGTGTAACGATGTATCATGTATACGTTGTAATGAATAACAATGTATCAAAGTTTCAATGATAATTTTTAGCGACAACTGATCTTCGTATTCAGAATATAATAACTTTCTCCATATGCTAAATTTTTTTGTATGTTGTATACAGACAAATATTGTCTCTGGCGTAATATAATAAACCCAAGAGAATGGTTTCATCAACAAATCGACGTAGCATCAATTACAACCTATGTGGCCAGTTAATACCATAATTTTTCACTTGGTCTATGTGGTCATTTACTACTGTAGCTTCCAACTGCAACTTTTGTGACTAGTTACTACTGATGCTTCCCACTGCGATCTATGTGGCCAATTTGTAGTTGTCAAATACACCTTATGTGACAGGTTACTGTTGCAACTCTCATTAAGGTCTCTATGACCAACTGAAGCTCGTGCAACTACCAATTATGACATATGCGGCCAATTACTTCTATAACTTCACACTATGGCCTCTGTGGCAATATGATGATGTTGTAATCACCAACTACACCCTCTGAAAATAACTGACACTATTATAGTTACCAACTGCAGCCTATTTAACCAACTAAGAATGTTGCAGCTACCAATTATGACATATGTGGCTAACTGCTACTTCAGCTTCCAACTATGGTCGTTGAGGGGACAATTAATGTTGTTGTATTATCAACTATGATCTCTATGACCAGCAATGACTTATATAGCTAACTGCTACCACAGTTTCCAACTACAACCTATGTGCCCAACTAAAGTCTACATGATGAACTACTATTACAACTACCAACAACGACTTATATGATAAACTAAATCTTATGTAGCTAATTGCTACTGCAGCTTTTAAGTTTAGTCGATTGCTAATTGATGCTACTACAACTATCAATTATGATCTATGTGACCAATTACGACTATGTCACCAATTGTCATCGTAACATCTATCCATGACCTTTGCGACCTATGGCCAACTGATGCTTCTCCAGGTGCCAACTATAACCTATGTGACAAGTTACGATCTATGTGACCAATTGCTACTGCAACGTCTAACTATGACCTTCACGATAAATTGAAACTATTACAACCATCGACTTTGATCTTTATGACGAAATATTGTATTTGTTTCAATCAACTATGACCTTTGCAGCCCTTCATCGCTAATATTGACAAGAATTATATTTATTGTAGTTCAATTATGCATATTAATGCTAGAAGACTTTTGTACATCTGTAAATATGAATATTATAAATTCATCTTTTACAATTGAGGAGAAGAATTGACTTTCGTACGTACGATCATACAATGGATTTGCCTAGGTTAGACTTCGTGATTTTTTTCTCTTCAAAGATTTTTTTACGTAAAAATATTGATGCCTTCTCCCACTAGCTTTTAATCATTTGTGTGTGTGCTGAATTTTCGTATAATGCTAAAATATTATATATCACTCTATTGCAACGAATATTTTAGCACGCAAGACTTTAATGTTATGCATGCATTTCATTTTGAAAAAACAGTCAACGGTAATATTTTTAATGTAGTATTAAAAATTTAAATACCATGTTCGTAAATAAGAATGTTTGCTAGAGATTTAAATACATAAGAATTGTGAGAATATTTATAAATGCCCAAAATTAGAAAAATCAGAACAATTGGCCAACATTCAGCGGTTACCGCATAAATCTCACCCCTTCCAACTATGCGGGATTGTTCTCTTTATCAGAATTCTAGTTCATGGAATCAGATTCACCGTTTGCTAAACTTTTAGCGGCTATGTGTCTATAAGAGATTCTTCTTACTAAAAAATGTGGTTGTCAATTAACATATGGTTAAGATTTTAGAAGCTGCCAACTAATTATAAAATCAATTATTTTAACATCAGAGTTAAAAAAAATAAAAAAGGGGCTTCTAATTAACAATAAATAAATAAATAATGCCTTGAGCAATTATGGAATTGCTCAAATTTTATCACTTTAACCATTGTTTGGTTTGGTGAATAAATAATACAACATAAAATGAATACAATGCATTAGTAATATATTGTATTTAAATTATGTTGAAGTTGTTTTGTTTGGTGTAAAATAAATAAACTTTTTCTCTATTTTTTGTTTAATTTTAAAGTAAAATGAAAATAATGTATTTCAAAGTTGTGTTTATTTGACAACGACAGTGAGCAACAACGGTAACAGTAATCTTCAGTACTAGATATCAATGGCGGTCAGCCGAGACTGTCGGTGACCGATGATTACTTGCGGGCGGGAGGCAACAAGTGGGCGGAGCCTGGCGGCGACTGCAGTGGTGGCAATCTGCAAGGTGATACTGAATAATTACATTAAATTGTGTGTTTTAAATTCAACCCATTAAATTGTGTGTTCTAAATTCAACCGAAATCTATGAATTTTAAATTCAATGTTATTTTTTATTTCCCTAAAGATAACTTTCAAAATTTTAAAATTAGGAATGCATTGCACTCCTAATGGTGCCCGCCAAACAGCCCAACGAATAAAAGGAATGTAAATTTTGCCTTCATTTATGTTTTGATTTTGGGCTTAACAGTAAATAAATAAACACACTAAAAAACGGGGAAAAAAAAAAGTGGAGTGAGAAACTTCAACCATTTTATGAGACTTTGCAGGTTGACACCTTGTCTTTTCTTCTCTGCGACGCATTGACCTTCTCCGCACGCAATCTCGTTTCTATTTCCATGCTTCACTGAACCCTGAAACCATTTCATCCGCATATATGGAAAAAGTGAAATCGTTAATAAAAGCCTTCACCGCATAAATTTCAATCTTTGCCGATACCCACCCACCTTTCGATTCGTTTCATTCTTTATTTGCCGACTCTCTTTCTCCATGCCCATCCAATACCAAAACTGCAAAACACACAGTTTTCCTCTCTGTTTTCTTCCATAATTGAATAGAGAGGAGGAGGTGTTTGTTAACGTTCTCAGTTCTCCCCAATTCCATGGAAAAGCCAATTCTGTTACTACTTAACCTTCTCCTCTGCTTTCTCCAATTCCATGGAAGGTCTCTGAGACCTTCGAAAGTATACGGCACGGCAGACGGATCAGAGGAATGGGGCTACGTCGAAGTCCGGCCGAGTAAGTTCTCCTTGATGAATTAGAAAAAGTTGATATTTTTCATATCAAGTTTGAGTTTTTATTTTTCTGCAATGCAGAGGTGCATGTGTTCTGGTGGCTGTACCGGAGTGCGCAGAGAGTGGAGAACAGTTCGACTCCATGGCCGACTGTGTTATGGTTGCAGGGAGGGCCGGTGAGTTACTTTGAATTATAAAAATCCTATCTTGTTTCTTTTCAACTTGGCTGACTTGGTTAGAGCTCATGATGACGGAAGGGAGCTTCAGGTGTTGGTATTGGAAACTTTCAAGAGGTAGGACCGTTAGATACCAATCTGAAGCCTCGGAATTCGACTTGGCTGCAAAGAGCTGATCTTCTTTTTGTGGTAAGTAAAAAAGAAGAAAAAAAAAAAACTTTTTTTTTTATAATATGAGTTAGAATTTTTATGAATTGAAATTACAGGATAATCCAGCTGGGACTGGGTATAGCTTTGTAGAGAATACTTCCTCTCTTGTGAAGACTGACGAGGAGGCAGCCAGCGATTTAACCATTCTTCTAAAGAAACTCTACAATAGTAATGAAAGGCTTCAAAAAAGCCCTCTTTATGCTGTAGCAGAGTCTTATGGAGGGAAGTTCGCTGTTACTCTTGGCTTGTCAGTTGTGAAAGCTATAAAATCTGGGCAATTGAATCTTACCTTTGGTGGTAACTGTTTTCGACCAATAAAGATCCCTCTTTTATTATTATTTTCTTCTTATGGCGCAATTTCATTCGTTAACAAGCTGAGTCATTTTTTATTAGGAGTAGCGCTAGGAGATAGTTGGATTTCCCCAGAAGATTATGTGGTTAGTGTTTATGTAATGCAGCAAGTACTGCTCTACTGTTATATGTTTTGGCTTTCTAATGCATTTTTTATTAAGGGGTTCGAATGTTCAAAATTAGCAAGATAGCAGTGTTATTTCTTATAAAAATATTGCTTTAATGTTACTTTTGTCAACTGTGATTATGATTTTATTCATAATGTGCTTAGCCATCAAATAGAATCATACATAACATGTTTCAGTTATCCTGGGGGCCACTGCTTAAAGATCTCTCGAGGCTTGACATCAATGGAGAAGAGAAATCTAACAAGTAATTTACAGTTCATTTGAAGTAGTAATCTCTGCACTAAACTAATCTAATAATCTATTGCTTATGTTGATTAGCTTAGCTAAAGTAATCCAGAAGCAAATTTCAGAAGGGAAGTATAAAGAAGCAACAGACACGTGGAGCCAGCTTGAAGATGTGATCAGTGAAAATAGCAACTCCGTAGACTTCTACAATTTCTTGCTCGATGCAGCGATGGATCCGCTCTCTGTGACGAGCGCCGCATCAACCGCAGCGGCAGGGACGGCAGCGGTGAGGATGACCATGAGAGGGTACTCAAGATATCTGACCTCCAAGGCTATTTCTACGGACAGTCTTGAGGATCTCATGAATGGTGTCATCAAGCAGAAGCTGAAGATAATTCCCAAGAATGTGAGGTGGATTCTTCTCTTAATCCATATTATCATAACTAATCTTCTAATTTTGTTTTCTTTTGAATTAAACAATTAGCTCTTTGTTACAGCTGGGGTGGACAATCTGATCTGGTCTTCGGTTCTTTGGAGGGTGATTTCATGAAGCCAAGAATAAATGAGGTAAAATTGCTGTTTTATTCTTAGAATTTGTTTTTAATATGAGTTTGCAAATACAATTGGTGTGATTTTTAAATTATAGGTTGATGAGCTGTTGTCCATGGGAGTCAATGTAACAATTTACAGCGGACAGGTATGAATCAAATTATTTTTCTTTAATTAAAATCATTGTTCAGTAGGTGAAAATTTTCTTAGGGACATCACGTGGTTGTGAAATTCTGAAATCAACAACTGCACATGGAGCACTCATTTTAGTGAGGGAGACCCTTCACCTTCTCATAATGAGATGCACAATGCCAATTCCTTGTGACCATACAAAATAGGAAGCAAGTAGCTACTTGGATTATAGTGCAAATTTTTTTTTTTTATTTCTTGGTTTTTAGAGGTGCCTTGGAAGTAGAAATATTTCAAGGAATCAAAGAAATGAGAAAAGCTAAAAGAAATTCAGTGTTGGAAATCTATGAGTATATGGAAAGAACAATAAATAGTATGAAGAACAATGGGAAAGCCATGAAGGAGAATAATATGAACTTATTTAGTTATTGGATGATTTGCATACTAAATATTTTTATTTCTTAATATGACTTCGTAGTATGTAAATCACATAAAAAATGGTACTAATATTAGCTTACCTAAAGTGATTCACATTTTTATTCACATATCTTAATGCCATTTAAAGGTTTTAGGACGTTATACAAGTAAATGTAAAGATGTGGATGATTTTAAATAAACAAAATTTCAATGTTATGCATGTAGATCCTTTTAATTGTTTATCATTCTCAAGTTTTTCTATTTTAAACCATACTAAATTTTTAGGTGGTTTGACTGATGAAGAATTCATTGTTTTAAAGCAGCTAGTTTAATGATAAAGTAATTTTTCATTGTGCCTATATTAAAGACTAAGGCAAAGCTCCTTAAAAAATCACGCGGTGAAATGGGACTCGTCTTCTCTGTTTTGAAATGGCGAAATTTTGGCGTTCTTGTGATATAACGTCTGGAGACATTCCAAAATTCTCTTTTCCCTTAGGTAAATTTCTCTGTGCAACCGAATGAAGTCTAAAGTGTTCTCAAACAGAGCCTAACTACCTATATTAAAAATTAAATTTAAATAGGAAATGTTAATAAATCTATATGCTTTTCATTAATTATTTTTTTTTGCACAATTATGGTGAAAAGCAATTAGAAAAGTTAACAGACTATTATTATAAAATAAAACCAATTGTCACACTTCAAACAATATAACAACATATATATTATAAAATAAAACCAATTGTCACATTTCAAACAAAATAACAGCATATATATATATATATATATATTTATGTATTTATGTATTTATTTATTTATATTTATAAACTCAAACCAAAAAGAGGCCACTGATCTTCAATGACTTATCAGATTTGATATTCTTAGTGCTTCTAGTTTAACTCAGCCTTTTGTCCCGGAACCGACACAAATGTAGATCTATTGCAGACTGGTTCTCTACTCGTTATTAACTGTTTACATCCAAGATAAGATGTAGGGCCTCCTTTTAAACTTCCGCGGTCCTACGAAAATATGCTCTATTATTATATTGAAGTTGACTTACACTATATTATGGAAGATACTAATACGAAGATATGAACCACACAAAATGAACATTATATAAATATAAACATAGACAAGGTTAGATATTTATCACAACGTTGTTGCATCCATATATATATATGCATTTTAAATCAATAAGAGTTTTCATGCTACTATAATTTGGCATATATATATATATATATATATATAAATGAGACAATTTAACCAAATTAATTATTAATATACATTTTTTGTGAATTTTTGTCTAAAATATTATTATTTTACTTATCACGGCTACTCAACACATGCATTTTCTATTTATTAGATGAGGAGACTAAACAAACTTGCTAGGAATCAGTGATATAAGACTTCTAAGATTGCTCGGTTCTATGATTGCAAACTTGGAAGACACTCACCGAATTTTTTAAGGGCTCAAGCTTAAACGACACAAGATTAGATCAAAAGAGCAATACTAAGAGGGAACTCACCCAAATTTAAGGGCACTTGCCCACCTTAAATGTACACATCTAAGATAAAAAGGAAACATCTTTAGAGAAAATGACAACATTTCTTCAATTGATAAGACCTAAAAAGCACTCGTTAAAGCAACATTCCATTAATGTAAATCACTTCATTCCCATTAATGTAATGGATATGTTATGTATTCAAGCATCAAATTTAAATTTGATCTCTCTTTGGTGCTCAATATCTTATAAATATGGGATCAAAGGGTTTTACGTTAATGGACAAAACTCATAGCATACACTAATAAAACTCCACCCAAAGTTTTCCACTTTTGGCTTTCTTTTTCTAAGTTTCTCTTGGATCTCTATGCTCATAGTAAGTAGGGTTTGACAATGACCACTAATAGATTTATATTTTACATCTTTTTAGATAAGGCGAACGTGAATTGATATCAATAACAGAAAATTAGATACCATATGATGATCACCTTAACAAAGAAACATTTGTAATGTAGTAACTATAGATTCATGACCAACAAACAACTTTCATAAATGGAGGGTAAAATCATGAGGATGACCAAGGAGCTGTAAAATGGGTTTATAGAGAAATCTCAAAAGAAGAGGCATTAAAGATTCTTTAAATTCAATCATACAAAAGCATCCCTCGAGCACTGAAGCACTAACCTTCACATCTTTATAGAAGAGACTTATTACACTAACTATGATAACTAGTCCATTTCCTTGACCAAGAAGCCATGTCAAGGAAAAAAATTCATAAAAACAAAAATTTTCTCAAACCTTCTCTTTCTCATACATTTTTTTTATTTTTTATTTTATTTTCTCACGTCCAATATTTGGTCGAGAAATCATAATTTTTGTTTTAGAGAGGATTTGAACATCATCACAAATAGATATGAATCTAATAGTGTATTTTAAAATTTTAATATATGTATGCATATTAGCTCTTTCTTCCCCATCAAGTAGAAAATTTTTGAATTTGTTGTTTATTTTAAACCTACCATATGATGGTTATTACAAATTTGCAATATTTAGGAATTTTCTTCAGTCATTCCTCTATTAGCTATCCAAAGAAATAGAAGGCCCCAAGTTCCTAGTTTAGCTAGATATGCCTCTCCATCACTTAGTACTAATCCTGTTATCCAGTTATAAATAGTTATAAAATAAATTATCTACATATAAGATATTGTTTATAAAATTCATTAATCTAATATCAATATCTTGATCAAATAAAAAACTCTTGACTGGACATAAATTGTGTCAAATATAAAATTTTAACTTATATATAAAAGCTTATCCACATCTGTGTAATGATTAATTTAACTTATTTTTTTAGGGAAATTTATATACATTCTACACAATTCCTATTTATATATAACAATTGGGTGTCATAAACTTATGTATCAAATGGTGTATATGAGTTTTAGAAAGATAATCATCGTAATATTTTGATGTGATGTTAGAAATTTGAGTACAATATGCATTTAATGTGAATTTTTATGTATTATATAGGTAAATACATAAGAATTGTGTGGCATGCATGTAAATGCTACCAGTTAGCACTTCTACTTTTAAATCTAAAACAAGTGTATATGATTGAAACAAGTAGTTATTACTCAGCTTAGAAGTCACACGATTCATGTGATTTAGGGTGCGTTTGGGGCGGTGATACAGTGCAGCATCGCACTTTTTTTTTCGGCAAAACCGAGTTTTTCTTGTATTTCAAAAAACTATGGTGGAAAGCCGTGTTTTGCAACATGATCTGGCTGAGTGCGGTGGCTGCTAGAAAGCCACATTCTGACATTTGGAAAAAAAAAATTACAGTAGTCATCACAGCTTTTGAAGCAGCAGTTTCTTCTGCAGCGGCTTCATAGATGATTTTTCAAACAGCGACAACTTCCCCCAAATGGATCCTTAATCCTTTTGCCTCTTGTGTGTTTATTTAAACACTTCAAATTGAATTATTGCAGATTGATCTGATTTGTGCAACAAAGGGCACGGAAGCTTGGGTCCAGAAGCTCAAGTAAGGAATTAATCATCACTCTAGCCTCTTCTTCTTACCTTAAACTTAAAAACTATATATTTTAGCTTGATTAATTGTGTCGTGGTTTGTTTTTTCTCAGATGGCAAGGCTTGCAAAAATTTAATGATGTAGAGCGAGAGCCCATATATTGTGAAAACGAGATAGTTACAAGAGGATTTTTCAAGTCCTACAACAATCTGCATTTCTATTGGATACTGGAAGCAGGGCATTTCGTAAGCCATTATTTAAATTTGCAATATCTCTGATTCTCTTCTTATATTGTGCATGCATGCTGTAAATATATTTGCATTGTTGAGTTCATCTATGCCTCTCTATATGCATTTATATATATTGCATCATGTTGGACCACACATTTGTCTTAAAAATGGATCTTATGCTATGTTTAGCTCAAAATTAGGGCGACAAACCTGATTTGAATCAAGAAAAGATAGAATTTTTTAGCCGATGGGATAAAATAAACTTCAGTTACAAGTTATAGTACAAATAATAAAGAAGAAATCATGATTGTCATAGCTAATTTTGTTGTCTTTTTTTTGTTTTTTGTTTCTTTTACAGGTGCCAGTGGACCAACCTTGCGTTGCATTAAGGATGATTAGTGAAATCACACAATCTCCAGCTAAAAGCTCTTCTGCTGCGTTTTAGTATCTGAAAACAGATACTGAAAATAAGAATTTTTATCGTATTTGAAATTCACTAAAAATAGAGAAATAAAAAAATTATAAAAGGAAGGAAAACATGGTAGTTCTTTTTTTTTTTTTTTAACTTTTCCTTGCAATTTGTTTATATTCTTGTTACAGTACTTGATTAAATAAATTCTCTAATAAACGGACAATAATGTCAAGTCCGTATGTCCGGCATATTAATTATTTGGATCTAGTTAGATTGGGCTTTTCATCTAAAAGTCAAAGAGTACTGATTCTGAAGTAAATATGATATGTTTACATATTTGAGAAATGTTTATACGTGAATAAAATGGGAAGATCAATAGACCTTAAAGTCCTCGGGAGCCGATGAAGTATGCCAAGCATATTTGTCAAAGTGGGCGAATTGAGTCTATCTGTCGAAGTGGTCTTACTACTTTGGGGCAAATTCGCTACTAAAGAATATCATCATTATATAAAAATACATGTGATCATCTTTATATATGGTGCCGACTAACACTAGTGTTGCTACCTTTTCATCAAGACATGGTGGGCATGTTATAATTTTATAATATTTTTTTATCTTACTTTCTTTTGTGTAAGAGGAGGATCACCCTAGAGGCGGAACTCTAAGCCCTTTTTTGGAGATTCTAGAAAGCGAAAACACAAACTCTAGCGACATATCCACCACCTTTTTCTGTGCCTTTCTTAAGAAAATAAGATCTCTCCCTAGTTATATGAGATCATGAACAATATGGGAACACCACAAATGTTGTAATAAAATATCTTTGACATTTTTAATTTATCTAAATTATTTTAAACAACTGCTATAAGAAATTTTGACTTTTGATTTATATTTTGATACAAAAATTGTTATTATTGGAATTAAATTTTATATTATTTGTAAGAAATAAAAATTAAAAAATGCATAACAAAAAGCTCATATGTACGACAAGGGAATCCAAGGACATAAGAGACATAAAAGTACGGTCAACAATGACCCACAGAAGAAAAGCTAAATGTCACATCATCGGGTGATCAAAGACTTGATTGACAAAATACAAATCTTTTGGGCCGCACCTGAAGCCGACTGAATGAAGGCCATCCGAGTGAAAGACCAAGATCAATTGAGCAAAGAGAAGACATCAATCAAAGTCTTGCCCCAGCATCACCAACCTCCTCATAAGAGTCTTCAGGATTATTCATGATGAGGCCAAAGATTCTTATAATGTTACACTACGCGAATACCCAAAAGGGACATTCTGTCAAGGAGCGAGCTATCTGTCGGATTACGATGATTCACCCTTTACCCTACAACCTAGTTTAATCCTGACAACAAGAGCTCTTTATATAGGGGTCGATAGTTGATAGCTGGAGCAAAGCGGCCAACAGATTGACTATAGTCAATTGAGTGAAATCCAAATGACCGAAGATTAACTAGAGTCGATCGACAGCCCCAACTCAGCATTGTGGGCTCCAAAAATTCTAGACCGTTCCACAGGACAGCTCTCAACAATTATTTTTATTTTGAGAGAGAGCTTAGGAGGGTCAAATTTTCAGAAGACAGATTGGATTGTAAGTAAGACACAACCCAGAGATTTCGCCCTTACGGTGATTCACCCTTTGGGTATAATTTATACAACGATTCAAAATCATAATTAAAATTTTTCTTA
This sequence comes from Phalaenopsis aphrodite, assembly GCA_003013225.1. Taxonomy (NCBI): domain Eukaryota; kingdom Viridiplantae; phylum Streptophyta; class Magnoliopsida; order Asparagales; family Orchidaceae; genus Phalaenopsis; species Phalaenopsis aphrodite. The sequence continues at coordinate 2,228,115 of NEWO01000057.1, read as the reverse complement.
TAAAGATATACTCCACCATTACATGTATGCTTATTTAGCAGGCCTCACCAAGTGTTACTTCTGTTTAGCTTATAAGGGATTCTTAGCAAGGAATACTAATTATCAATCGGCATAAATAGTCTCGTAAATTGTACAGTACAACTGAAAGGATAGTCCGCACAATATTAAAATTAAGATTTGGTGATAGTTGTCTACTTTCTTCACGATCAATGATGTCTTCAGGAACTGTCCTTTCATCCACAGCATGTGACTCGACCTATGAGAGGTGATAGAATTAAATTTTTACTTAGTTTTTTTTTAGTTGGTCTAATTGTACTTCGCTCTATGGCCTAGCCATTAATGCGTCAGATTATTTATCTTTAAAGTTGTTGCAAGAATGTATGAATATTATGTTTCAATCATTAAATAACTATAAGAACAAAAAGGTGTTTGGCTAAATTTTGCTTGGAATCTCTTTCCATTGTAGGAAAAAAAATGTGGTTCTCGTTTTTCATCTTAGTTGTCATTGAATCAATCTATTTTGATAAAGTTTTGACTCCTAGTATAAATATAGCCAACTATTAAAGGTTAGCATGGATGATGATCTTAGGATGCTCTACCAAGATGTGATTGTCCATTTAAGATTATTATTGGCATTGATCTCTAAATTTGGGACCTATATCTAGTTACATCATCTATTGATGTGATGATTCATCATAATTTCTAAATATGTTTAATATATTAATTTTTTAAAAGAATCAAACATCATTTAATTTTAAAATTTTTATCAATCATAAATCCTTAATATAGACTAAAAGATTGCTAGCAAGCCCAAAGAGAAATGGCCTTACATTATAAAGGTTCTTCTTCTGTTGAATTTAATGACTCTAGCAACACAAATATTGAGAAAATAGAAAGGATTCATAAGATATTAAGAAATATTTTCTAGAACACAAGAAAAAGTGTAATAAGGTCATAGATGTCGCCACCTCGAAGAAATTGTGTGTTGTCTGGCACAACTATTATCTAGTGTGATATATTCTCATCAAAATTTCTCTCTTACACGCACAATGATATATTAGCAAATTAAAAAAGAAATAGAAAATATCATATATTGCACACTTGGCAAATAATAATAAAGAATAGGATACCTAATCAGTCTTTCTGATATATCATAAAAAGTTAATATTCTAAAGCTTGATTGCAACCATGTTACCTCAAATCTTATGAACTTTATGATAAGATTCAAGGCATGGTAGCTCGCTTTATTTATGAAGTAATTTAATAAAGAGGGTTTTTTGTAATTTTTGAAAATAATAACATTTTGATTGTATGTGTGTTACACAGTGTGGAGCCTAAGTGTTGCTAGCATTCCAACATTCCAGCACCCCATAGGGGGCACCTCGGTGCTACTAGAGGTGCCACAACGTCCCAATCAAAAGGATCGGGTGCTCTTGTGCCTATTAATGGCACCGTTGTGCCATAAGGGCTTCCAGACACCTAGTGCACTGAGCACTGGAAAGTCAATCTCACATTCAAAGCACAGTTGTGTCGCGAGTTGAACGTTTCCAAGTTCATAAACAAAGCAAAAGACATTCCAACACCCAAGAGGGACGCAACGGTGCTCGAATCGTTACTCCAACCTGAGCGCATGGAAATGCGGTTTCCAGCAGTGGCGCTCCAATAAGGAGCGATTTCTCTCAAGTTAGGACTTTAAGAATTTGTTTCAAATGAATTTTGACTCTCTCGAAAGTCTCTCAGTAGCATGTGTAACAAGAGCGAAGTTGCGTAGAGTGGTGTTTGCGAGTTGAGGGTGGATTTCAGTGAATTCTCTTGTGCGACCAAAATAGGAAAGAGTGCCCTGAATTATTGTATGTTCTAGAAGTGTAGAGAGGAACTGTGAGTGTGGTGTAATTATGTACATCTCTCATTTTCATAATGATTTTTTTTCTTATGTGGTGTGGTTTTTTGATCTATTCTCATTCTCAGATTTGTAAATTTTCTCATTCTAGACTTTTTGTGTTGTGTGCTTCTATTCAATTTTTGTTACAAATCTCTCAAATCGATGTATTTTCAGTAGTATGATTTGGTTGTGAATCAATTAAATCTAATTTTTTCATCCCAACAATTTCATAACTAAAGGAGGTGAAGCATTACTGCATTGCATATGATAAGTTATTGCTTTAGGGTCTATTTGGGGCAACTGCAGCTTATCCAACTTATGCTGATAAACGGCTTATCCTGATAATCTGCTGATGAACAGCTGATCATGATAAGTTGTTTGCCTGTTTGGTTTGTGTGTTTGTAAAACAGCTAATTTGCATCTGTTTCTGGATAAATGACCATTCTGCCCCTGAACTAAATAAGCTATTAAATTGTTTGGTTTCTACAGTTTGAAAACAGCTGATTTGTAGTTGTTTGTGGAAAAATGATCATTTCGGTCACACGCACTCGAGCTATTTGCAATAGTAATATAATGAGAAAACATTTAATGTACTAAAATCCAAAAAAAACTCTACATAATAGTAATATAATAAGAAAGATGCTAGTGATTTATATGTATTTACACATCTAATCATAATCTTCAATCTATTCCTCATAAAAAAAAAGGAATTTTTTTTTTTTTTTGTGATGTGAAATCATATAGTGATATAAATATAAAAAATGCACATTTTTAGAGAGCACGAGACTGGTAGGAAAACAACGCACTTTGCTTTTGCCTTATTCTTGTTCTTTAATTGATTTATCGTTTGGCCTGCACAAGTAAGAGTTTCGGGATAAATTAGTTGTTCATGAAGGTAAGAGTTTCGGGAATTGCAGGGTCTTTTCTTCTGCTCGTCAATTAATATCATTTGGAGTAAACTGAATGGCAAATATTTTACATTAAAAAAAAAAAGAAGAGATAAAAAAGTTCTTGGGATTGATATCAACAATTTGCAATTTTTTTAATCAACAAAGCAAAAGTTAAAAATGATCCGTTTTTCCCAGCATTGCGTTTCTTTCCTAAAATGTAATCTATTGTGACTTTTTTTTTAAAATTAATGAGGGGTTCTTCCAAAGTTTCAATCAAAAACTGAATGAATGCATTTAAAAAA
>NEWO01000057.1:2195166-2224489 GCA_003013225.1 Phalaenopsis aphrodite | reverse complement strand
TCAGTTCTTTGAATTTGACAATAAGATTCGACCAACCTTCTTTGTTAAAATATGTCGTAGGTCTATTTCCTAGCTCCACCTCCTTAAGACAAAGATCACAAAAAATATATGTTACTTCCCTGTCCCGCATGGCAGATGATTCAACTTCTTTGTTTTTATTCATTGCAGTACTTACTAGTGAAATGTTAAATAAAAAAAGAATGTATTTAATAATATGAGTAAAAAAATTCAATAATGCTCTAATAATTTCACGTAAGAAATCCAATAACATGAGCATAAAAAATCTTAAAACCTTAAGATTAGAAAAACATTTGGGAAAGAATTTATGATATAAACTATTTCACATTGAGTTAATACTACAACGTGAGTGTTGGAAATTTTAAAGTACATATGTAAAAGTTGTAAAGAAGAATAATTTTAAAGTTTCAAATGGAATGCAATAGCTCATATTAACATAAAGAGAACAATAAGAAAACCATAAGTAAATGTGTTAAGTTTCTTAACTATCGCTATAGGGGTGGCACTAAGTCGTGTTTAGAAATGTAGAACTCCACACAAGCTTAATATGTACATTCAAGTATGACTCAAGCATGACACAAACATTCATTCAATTTCCCTTTAGTTTTTGAATCTCTTATATGTTTAAATATAATTTTTTCCTAATTTTTGCCCCTATATTGTACCATCTTCAAGCTATTGCCATGCATTCATGAACTAAAACAACATATAATGTTGGGAAAAAAAAGAGCAATGTTATAAACAAAAATAATAACAATGATAATTTACAACTGAAATGTCATAATATATAATACAACAACAATCTGTCTCTGCTTCAGAAAATGTTTAATATACAACAAATATTAAAAATTATCTCAAAGGCATAATCTTCCTCCTCATTTAACGAGGCAAACATGATATACATTTTATAATTCAAAACTAATTGAATTGCTTGTTGCATATGTAGATCCCAGCAGAAAACACACAAGTTTTAATTAAAGACGACCCTTGAAAGGAAGAAATGGCTGGCACACTGTATTGACTCATTTCAAATTTTACAAGAGAAAGAAATGCAACAGAAGAAGAGGAAGAAATATTGTAGAAATGTTTGTCGAGGTGCGAAAAAAAGGAAGAAATGATTGTCGAGAAGCTAGTGGAATTGTGAAGAAAAGGGCAAGGAAGAAATTTTACATGCCGAGAATGTCGAAGAAGAAGCTTGCTGAGGAAGAGCAGGATGCCGAACAGAAGCAGGGAGAGGCTATTGAGATGCTATGGAGTAGCGAGCTAGGACAGACCTAAAAGATCGGGGGATGAGAAACTCATAAAAGAATCAAAGAGGGAAGAAGAGAAGAATCTCAGAGGAGGGAGGATCGGGATTTCTTACCAATGGTCGGAGCAGGCTGCCTTCGACGGAGGAGGTAGGAGCGTCTCTCGACTATCGGGAGTTCGGAGGTCCGAATCGAGTGTGGCTTCCTTCGGCGGAAGAAAATGCTAGGGAACGATGTGAGATCTAGGTGGTAGGCGCGTAAAATGTATCGCCAACCAGCATTCGAAGTGCTGATCGCGGGGTTATATCCGCGATCGCGCATTCTCAAAATAAAAAACGCCGTTTACATATAATCAGTTAAAACGTGCAAAATAAACAATAAGACACTATTTTCAAAAATACCACCGCACTTATAAACTGCCCCAAACGAACCTTCGTCTGGCAGCACAACTCAAGAACATGCAAAATTTATTGATTCATAGCACTCTAAAACAAAATGATAATGATTGAGGCAACTTCTTAATTTTAACATTTTAATCAGAACATGACGAAGTGCAGTCTGCGGTCATTCTTTGCTTGAGCTTTAGTCAAGCCGTATATGAGAGCAATTAATTGTCCAAAATTATACTCGCAATAAATTGTCATGTGTCTCATAATCATAACAAATATTATCAGTCTAATCGATGTGAGAGTTGTCACATGGCATAAAATTACTACACACATCACGTCACATGGCTTAGTAGCCATAGGAAACGGTGCACTTGTTGAGCTGAAGTCCAAATCACACTTATGTTGCCTTTTTTTTTAAATTTGATTGACCATCTATATTTTTAGCCAACAAGATATATCACAAATCTTATGTATTTCATATCCAATATCAGAATATGTATTTCACTTAAAAAAAAGATAATTTTAATGATATTTTGGAGTAATATTAAAAAATTGAGTGGTATGTATGTAAATATGAAATTTTAAATGTTAATTGTGTCAAGATATAAGAATGGTAGGGTATGTATGTAAATGCCACTATATTTTATAAATAAAAATATATGTATTAATAAATATCTTATATTTTCTTATATTAGGATATCTAGATCATCTGTAAGTCATATCGTAATTTTTTTCTTTCTCTTTTTTCTCAAAATGTAGTATTTATTTTGTGACTAAGGGCTCGTTTGGGGCAGCTTATAAGTGCGGACTTCGTTTTCAAAATACCACTGTACTGTTTGGTTTGCGCGTTTCACCAGCTTATCCGAAACTGCGTTTGAGTTTTTACCATAAATGCAGGCTGCAAGTCCACCTCTGCGGTCGGCCCGCAGGCTGCGTTTCAGGATAAGCAGCTTATCCTGAAACGCACAAACTGCCCCAAACGGACTCTAAATAAACTCATTTTAAACTTTAGGGGCATTTACATACATACCACATAATTCGTATGTAATTACATATCTAACACCCCAAATTTTAATATTTACATGCCCAGCTCTTAAGCTTTTAATTTTTATAATTTTTATTTAAACATTATACACACTTTGAAACTCAAAACTAATCAATTAATCAATGCATAAATAAATAATTAACTTTTTTCTATTTTAATAACTTTAAAATACAATTAAATTATTTTATATTCATTTCTTAAAAAAATAAAAAAATATTCTTCTCAATAAAAAATCAGAAAACCATATTTAAATTTGATCGGTTTGGGCGGTTAGATTTTTAAATTGGCAGAATCAATTGCAACTGAAATCCGAAATTTGAAAAATCAAATCAATCAAAATTTCAATAAGGCCGAACTGATAAAACCAAAGTTTACAAAAGTTTACTCCGGTTTCAATAGTGTGATTACAAACAAACAGAAATTAAATCGTTAGTTAGAGTTTGGTAATGAATAAATATTAAGGCGGTGTTTGATAGCATACTATCAGCTAAACACCAAAAGAATAAAGACTAAATTCAGTGCTCTGTTCCATCACTTATACGACGTAAATCCAAATTTCTTCAATTCAATTGCAAGACGGATTTATTCCACCATCGCTCGCTCATTAGCTATTGGTCGCTATATGAGTTTGATAAATCAAGATTTATCGGATTAGAAAAATCCTATTGAACGTAAATCTAAGTTGGAGCAAAACATCACGTAAGAATTACATATCTTACATTACAACATCAATTTAATTTCATCAATCCTCCATTTAATGACGTGTATAATGAACATTAAGAAATTAAAACCAAACAAAAAATCCGAATGAGATGTTATAAACCAAAAACTGAAAAACAATTTTGAAACCGATCTGAATCAATAAAACTCGTTCTATTCAGTTCGATATTTTAAAATTTTGACCAAATAATGCACACCCCTAATGAACATTCGAGTCCGGCTATTGAGGGATTTAATTAAAACATAAATTGTCGCGCAAGCTTACATATTTGGTCGCAGACTTAACTTGTCACTTAGCACGAAGGTCTAACGGCCGATTATGATTTTTTTACGAATGAAATATATATCTTTATCTACGCAATTTTTTTAATATTTTATTACGGGTCTGCTTGTGAGTTGACTCAAACTCAACTCAATAAATGGCTCGTGAGTCGAACTCAAATGGGTTAAAAAGCAAAGCCTCGTGAGCCTGCTCTTTAAAAAGATAATTTATTGCACAGTACACTTAAAATATATTAGCAACCAGAACATTTTAAGTTTGATGAAGTTATTAAAACTTATATTTCAATTACTTTAATAAAATAAATTTCTATTATTCCTAGACTGCTAGTCTAATCTCTCATGTTTTTATTATTTCAAATCATTTTATTGAGCCAACTTGCAAGCCAATTTAAGATTGGTAAAATTAAACAAGAGCTTGTATTTGAAGTCAAGTCAAAGCTGAGGGGGGTTAGAGCTCAGCTTAACTTATTTAAACCCTATAATTGTTCCTACCAACGCACAAATTGGCCAAAGAGAAATTAAGTAAAATATATATACTTGAAATTTTATTCCAGAGCTTGTATTTGGACATTACCAGCTGGTAGATTGTAGTTTAGAATTGATGAACTTAATTGACGGGCTTCAAGGGGAGGGTGATGCGTCCCTGTCAGGATATGTGGGTAGTTAATAATTCAGATTTTTTTTTATTTTGTTATGATAATTATTGGCCTACTTTTCTGTAATTTATACTCAAATTTTATTTTGAATGATGTACGCATTACACACACACACACACAGGAAGAGTATCTGATAAAAGAATATGGTGAATGATGTGCACCGCTACCTCTGAGTCAACCAAACGACATTCATCTAAGTTTCACAGTTCTATGATTTTTAATTTATGTGCTTATAAATAACCTTGTTTTTTATGTCATGTTACTCCTCGACCCTAATATATCATTTGCCTTACAACACGATTTACTCTTTTTAAGGTGCCTATTTGATGGAAATTTAATCCCACATCACATATCCATCATTCATAGTACTCCCATTATTTCAATATTTCCTATCGTGTACATGACTTCAGCTTTGCTTCCCCATGTTATTACCACGGTAACCTTATTCACCTTCTAGAGATTACCACAAAAGGTTGAGATATAATCTTTCTTACCAAACCACCCAATCAAGATCAAGCTCCTCTACAAGTTACTAATGGTTCTTTATCCATCATGAATATGCACAACTCCACAAAACTCGAGATATCACGGTCAACAAAACAGACCTTTCATAGCCCCCAACAAAATAGTTAGTCATAAACTCATTGTATGCAACATAATAAAATGAATCATGACTCTATGGACCTATTTATACTAAGAAGCAGTGCATCATAGATCTCTTTACTTGCAACATTCACAAATTTTTACATCCGATTTAAACTATGTCTATCCTTTCACTATACCCAATCCCTTTCTATATGGCCTACCAGTTAATAAGAACATTAGATTAGTTCTTAATTGATAGCATAACCTTTTCAACAATAGGCTAAATAGTTGTCAACTCACGTGTTCATTGCTTGTTCTCTCTTGTGATGCCTTAGCCTTGCTTACTATGGAGAGACCACCAAGACTTGTCTTGCCTTACAATTACATCCCCATAAGAGGCAACGTTCTATGAACAACTCACTTCAACATAAATCTTAACGCACTAAGTTCTAGTCTTCTGGGTTCTTGCCGGCCACTATTAATTAACAATTTTGGTTACTTTGAATTGTAGACTCATTTTACACGCTACCCCCAGCAATCAGCCAGCTGAACCAACCAGCTTCACTGTTAAGGTACTTCTCTATAAAGTCGCCATCGTCTAGTTTAAGTCTAGTTTAAGTAATCGAGTTCCCACAAGTGTTTTGAGATCAGTCGTAGCTTGTTTGCTAGAACAACACCACCTAGAGTTTAATATCGGCTAGTCAAAGCTCCAACTGAAGTATGTTCTTTTTCCTCTAATGAGATAGTTGCACATTTCACACATACTTGCTCTTTAGTTTCACACCCATGTCAAAATCTAGTAGAGGCGAGTAACATAGGCAACATTTATCACTGTACGTGCGAGAGTGATCCCATTTTTAATTCTATTTGTCTGGGACTGCTGGACCTTAACTCAATAAAATGATCCAATTTGACCTCTTTAATTGCAAACCACAAGACCACTTGTATCCTGCCACTGCCAGTTATTTGGTCACCTTTGCATGTTTCATGACATTCTATACCACTTATATAGACGGGACTTGACTGCGTAAAGACTAGTCTTAAAGACTTCCCGAATATGCTATAAAATATGTTAAAAAAAAATTGATAATAATTTGGATGTAAATTTATTATTGAGTAATTAGAAATGATTGAGGCGCATGCATGCCACCACCATCTATCTCACCCATGATTACGCAAGCCCATGCAAGAATGTTTATAGGCAAATTTGAGTTAAGGATTGATTTGTGCTAATTCAAAACTATTTCACCCTTAGTCCATCCAATACAAACATGCATGCGACATGTTTAGAAGTTAACTGAGTAGATTAGGTTCATTTAGGGACTAGTTTAGCCCAATCAGTAAATATAAACTCTAATTCAGTATTCCACAAATGAATTGATACTATGCTTAGCATTACAAATTCTGATCAAATCCATTTCAAAATGAAGATTTTCAATCTCAAATAAATGCTAAGTGAGAAAATTGTATGCATATTTTATTCTTATTAGGTCAGAAAAGGCAGTTTCTTCAATTACTAGATCATTATTGCTAGATTGAAACGATTGTGTAAAACATGCATGTAAGTGCTAAAATTAGGTATTAAATGATAAGTCTAATCTCAATGAAAAAAAAAATTATATACAAGCATAAAAGAAAACTTGGCGTGTGGTGTATAATACACACTAAAAATTTGGTACAAAAAGGTGTGTAAAGGACTCTAAACACAGACCTATTCCACACCTTACTCAACATTTGTGTCAGACACCTAATGATTTTTCCAACAAAATGACATGAAGCATCAGACCTTTAACCTCCTATTAGCAAAGCATAGTTTTAGTAAGCTGAGTTAAATGGAGCTATACCTAAAAAAAGGTACACAAAGGCTCATGGAAAGATTCCAAATGTTTTCTTTTACGAAAATGGAAAGCTTTAAAATGGAACTGTAAAAATAAATGATTTAAATGGTTCATAAATGCCATTAAAACAAAGAGGATGAGTGTGTTTACATATAAATAAATATGTGCATAATTATTGAATCAGTTTTCCCTTATAGTCATAACATTGCGGGCACTCTGAATCAGGAATCTTTCAGTACTAAGAATTAAGGTTATGCTACACATTTGATATAGGTAATAAATTGAATAAAATTAGAACATGCAACAAAATTCAAGGGAAAAAAAAAGAAACTCGCTCCATGCGCAACTGACTAGGACGTGCAGAAATCAATTACTTTTTACAAAGCAAACCTTCCTTTCAAGAATCAGCAGTTTTCTCACTATAATCAGGAGGAACTCTCGACTGAATTATAATCCGAGCTCCTGAAGCAAGCCTGTATGTTAAAAAATATATCTTTAGACATAGAAAGTGGTGTCCAAAAAGTCCCCCAACTTTTCATAGGGGTCAGTTTAGCCATAAAGTTTGTATAAGCGCCAATTTTGGTCCCCAACTTTTCTAACATCAGCTAAAATAATCTCCACAAAGAATTATTTTGGCCCCAATTAAACAATTCAGGAGACTAATTCGGCATTTTGACAGAGTCTCGGACAAAAATGTCCCCATGTAAACAGCCAGAGGATTATTTTGGCATTTTACTCTTTACACATAACAAAGATGAAGATTACAATCAAAAGCAGCATCACATGCACTGTACCAAACAAGAAGGAAAAGGAGGAATAATTATTGTGCTCACCTTTCCTCAATCGTGATTGTCCTTTCAGTTTCTTCTTGAATAGATTCCACCCTTACAGATGATCCTTTTGCTGTGGTAAGATCGTCGGTCCTCTTACTTGAGCTTAATGAACTCGTAGATGGGGATTTTTCATGACTTTGTTGAGCTAAAGAGCTTCTAGAATCTAATATAGGTGACCTAAAAGTTCCATTTAGCATTGGCTTGCTGGAAAGATTTTGAATTGATGGAGAGTTAGAGCCTACCAAATCTGCAGACTTTTCCTTATTTCCTTTTAAATCAGGTGACCTGCAACTCCTGTATTATTTAGTATGTGATTTCAGGACTGTCATGTTATACAACAGAGAAATCACAACCATAAATGCAATATTAAAAAGTAAAAAAATTAATTTGATTAACAATGCAAATAGTGCATGTCAGTTAAAACGACTAAGAAGAAAAATCAATACAAGGGGCATTTACATACATACCACCCAATTCTGTGAATTTACATATCTAACATCTAAACTTTGCATTTTACATTTATACCATCCAAATCTTTCATATCACATAAAGAATACCACCTTTTTTAACTTTTAAAAAGTGCAATACACCTTTTCATGCAGGATAAGGTGGTATATGTATGTAAAAATTGAAGTTCGTATGTTAGATATGTAAATACACAGGAATTCAGTGGTATGTATGTAAATCTTCCAAAAAAAAAGATATAAACGAAAGAATAGAGGTCTTATAATTAAATTTGTCAGAATATACATAGAACATTATGAGTTATTACCATTAATTTTCCGTTTAGATCAATGTCAGTAAGTAAAACTTGTAATACGAATATATTAGATCCTTAGCACATTTATTTTCATTTAATCGATCCAATAAGGCTAGATAAATTAAAAGAAAAGGCGGATAAGCACTAACAATGGGGACCAAAAAAAAAAAATTTCAATAATGATACGATTGGGCCAATACCAACAGATAAAGGTTTAGTTTGCAAGCTTATTATGTTGCGTGTTAGTATGAAGTAGCACTATGAAAATTTAGAAAAAAAAAAATAAAATTACGTGATAAGCTACTTGGACATTCTTAGTGAGGATCCAGTTCTTTTCTAAGGAGAAAACCAGTTTGAAGGATTTGAAAAAAGGACCATATTAATGGTTTGAAAGAAAGAAAATAAAAATACAAAAAACTCAATAGAACTTCAGATTTGCAGCACAAAATGGGGTTGGTTATTATTCTTCATTTGTTCTTTATCAGAAGAGTAAATTCGCATCCTAGATCTTTTCAATATTGCAAGATGTCCAACTTACATGTCACCATTGTATAAAGGTGTGCAATTGATACTGGTTGATGCTTCAACACCACTGTCTCTGTAAGTTAGGTAATTTTCAGCAGAATTTCTGCTGAAAGAAGTCCTTTCAGTCCCCAACCTCAACACCCTCGACCCCCCCGTCATGTACTCAAGCTCTCTTAGCGTTGTTGAACTCGGGAATGTTGTCCCTAATCTCATATTCAAGAACCTGGGCTTGTAAGTAGGTATAAACCCTAAGCTTTGGTGATCCTTAACCAAGGTTGATCCACAAGTGAGCAGTTGTAGAAGGACATTTGTTCTCTTCAACTTTAGTTTCGTTGGAACAACCTCTTCCTCAATTATCCTGAAGCTATTGAATTTGTTCACTTCAGCCCTTATCAATGATTCTAAGGTGTCAATCTTATTTCCAGATGATGCACTTGATGGAGTTCTGCTTGGGGAGATCTCTTTAATAGCATCATTGGATGGAGTATCCAGGTTCTGCTGGATCACATTGGTCAAATCATCACCAGTTGAGACACCGGTGGTTTGATTCCTTGTCTCATCTTCCCTCCTTTCTCCTCTTTCCTCTGTTTGGGTTGAAGCATCCTGAGCTCCACTGAGCATGAAAACCCTGCAATCTCCAAAGTTGGGGAAGCCTCTTTCTGGAGATGAACTTTGAGGAATAGAGTTATCATCTTCCTGAGGAGTAAGTGTTCTGTGTGGTGGTGGAGATGGAGACTTTCCCTCTCTCACTGTACTGACAGGAGAAGAGTAAGAAGAAGAGGCCTCCTGTAGTCTAGAAGATGTGGAGTGATCTTGTTGCGGAGGAACATACTTTTGCAGCCTCGGGTTATTGCTATTGTCTTGAAGCCTATCTGAACCAGAAGAAAATTAACTGATGAACTTGAGAGAACATATCTAGAAAAATAAGCAATTTCAAACATAAAAGACAGTAATAGGACCACTTATTTATTACCTGGAGGGGTCTGATCCAAAAGCTCAGAACCCTTGAGAATGTATTCATTTCCATGGGTTGGAAGTATGAGATCATCCTCAGAGAGGTCCTGCCATACAAATCCATTCTTGTAGCTCCTGAATCAGAATTGAATCAAACCATTCACACTACACCTTTCAATACAAGGACTAATTTTACTAAAAATCTTTATTTTCAACAGCCAAATTACCTCTTGCAGGACCAAGAATACAATTTAGGCATCCGCTTCCCTCTCAAAACAACAAGCCGATTAAGCACATCTATAACAAAATCGGAACCAATAAAGAATTCAAACAAAAAAACAAGATCACTATTGCTTGCTGAATTTCACTCTTTCATTCCACTGACCTTTAAGATAAAGGCCTTCAGACGAAGAGACGGGGACCTCAATAAAGTGAGGGTGCTCGAGATGATGATTCTTGCAGAGATAATACACCACCGGCACCTTCCCCCCTTGCTGCCGCTGAATCTGATGCTTCGGCGAAGGCTCCGTCCATACCTTGGATCTCTCCGGACTCACTTGTGCTCCATATCTCCTCCCCCTGCCTTCCATTCACCCTAACCTTCACCCGTAACTGAGAAGTTCATCAATGAAATGCGGCTCTTCCGACCTAGAAACCCCAATTCAATGCTTGCAGTTGTTGTATGTAAGCCAAGAGTTAAGTTAAGTTTCCTAAAAAGAGAAAACAGACCGGTGCAAACAACGAGGCTTCTGTTCTGACAATAAATTAATGATCAGCAACAGGATTACCTTTTTCCAGAACCCCACGAGAGAGAAAACAAAGCCACCTTTAACCGTCGTGAACAGGGTAGAAGACGAAGGGTAAATATAAAATCCAGCAACAATTCAACCGCTCGAAAAGCAACAGCTGGATTCGAATCAGAGGAAAAGTAGAGGGAATGCGACCCGAAATCGATGCGCTCACTGTCATTCGTAAGTAAACACAGCTGCATCCGTCGTCTTCGCTCGGCCTGGAATAATTCTCTGCAACTTCGCTCGCTTTCACTCCAATGGTGGGTGGGAATATATTTATATATATGTAATTATTGTAAACTCAATTTATAATAAATTTAATGATTTAGGTGTATTATTAGGGTTGGTTGATCGGGGCCGTCGATTCTAGGGTTCTCGAATTACGCTTGTAAGGTGCGACGTCATATTTATATAATGGTAGATCTAATGGTTTGGTCCCCATAGATTGATGAGTAAGTGGCTCGAAATGAATAGGAAACGGATCATCGCTGCATTATTTCTACAAACTGTACCTCTATAGAGATATGAGCTTCCTGTCTTTTGTTTTTTACACTTCTTATTTTGTCTCAATAGTATTTACATATGGCCGACCATAACGGTGCGATTTGGGAAGTTGAAGAATTAACCGGTCTGTTTTTCAGCTTTTAAATTTAAAAATTTTTCTTATGTATTTATATGTCTGATACCCCATCTTCAACATTTGTTGTGTGCTGGAAAATTCGTGGCAGTAGAGTTTTATTTTAATGTCTCAGTGTTGCACAAAAGATCTAATACAGACGGATAATAGAGAAGTAACAGGAGGAGACATAAAGATTTTTTATGTAGAAATATGTTGAAAAGAGAAAAAAAAATCACGGGGTATAGTATAGTTGAAGTTGTTCGTTATGTGATTATAAGTACATAAGTTTATGTTTGTCCTGAATTAGAGATGGAATTATAAAATGTACAATAGTAGTTCAACAATGATAACAATAGTTGGCCACAAATATTGTAGTTGGAAGTTGTAAGAGTAGTTATGGAGGTCGAAAGTTTTCATCGAGTCTTCAATCCAAAATAGACTCCGGAATTTCTTCTATTATCCTTCTTCTCTCAAGTGAAAAGAGGAGGTTTATTTATAGCCTCTAGAATAGGGGTGCTTGATCTTTTGGCAAATAATTTCTCCAACTACCTGATCAGATCACACTAATCCTTCTTAATTATAGGAGGGTTTTTAATGATTTGAGAGTTTTAAAAAATAATTATTAAAAGTGCTTGTGTTCGTTGGATTCCTCTTATTAAGATGCTCAATTTGAGTGTAAATATGTCATAATTTGAGTTTATTTGACCATTCAATTATTGATTCAAATTTGCTTTAATGGCTTAAACTGAGTTTGATTTGACTCGGATTGAACCAATTTTGGTAGTATTGAGTTCGTCTTGTCGAGATGGTCAATTTAAAACTTTGTTGAAATCGGGGACATGAATGATCATAAATTTGAATCTAGAATATTTCTTGCTTAAAAATGCATCAAGATTCATGTTATATGATCAAAATTTCTTGATGACGCATTAGTTTTCCCCCCAATTTTGGGTGATGTTGTTCATGACGTCCAAAAACATAACTTCAAAATACTCCAAAATTAATTTCTCTTGGAAAAAAACAACCTAGCTCTAATAATCTCTAACACAATCCTAAGGCTCCCTAATGAAAGTAAATTGCAAGGGACATAGTGTATCATCTACATGATGTTCGATGACGTTTCTAATTGCCAAGATGAAGCTCTCATCGCAAAGGAGTGCCTGGCGGAATCCCGAGCTCCAGTGAAATCTAAAAATTCAGTGAAGATATTTATTCCAAGGGTGAAGAATCTCTCCTCTTAAAGGAGACTCTGGCGAAGCTCCAAGTAAGATCTCCCTCTTCCCTCCATTTTCTTCGACGAGATGATGGTTGAAGAAGAAATAGTGAAAAGGAGGAAGAAGAAGAATGGAGAGAAAAATCACTCAAAATCCTAAAGCTTTCCTCCTCCAAAGCTTCCCTCTACACTCTTCTCACCAAAACTATGGAGAAATAAGAATAAAATGAAGTGGAAGAAGAAGAAGATCAAAAGGGAGAAGATGAAGATGGAGGAAGGACCAAATATCTCTTGCTCAGCTCCTCCCCCTAACTCTCAAAGCTCTTCTCCAAAATGTCAATCGATGCCTCTTCTCCTTGCCTAGGGAGTTAGTATCCAATGGCCTCAAGCCCCTTTAACCATTTAGAATGACCATAGGTTAGTCCCCATACCTTTTTTGGGCAAAGGACTAGACAAAAGGCAATATCCAGCGGTCCTGGAGGTGTTGTCGCCGGAAATTCGGGGACTATCGGGCGAAAATCGCACTTCGGGATGTCATAGCATTGCCATACCAAAATCGGGCATGTTCATGCCACTGTAGAAGGCATCGTAGATGAGGGTTCATCGTGATCACTTATGAGACCCTGTGTGATTAAGATGGGCTCTCTGTCTAGCAGTGTGGTTTCATCGCCTTATGTGTGGTCACATCGTGTATGTTTCAGCTCCAGCCCAGGTTTCCAAGGGCGTGGTCACACTAGTTTCCGACATGGCCACACTAAGGGTGAGGCGTGGCCATGCCTATCCCAGACATGGTCACACCGGACCCTTTAACCTAAAGTGTCAGTCAGACTGGCTTTAAGCCTCATTGAAGCCGTGGGAAGCTCTAACTGAGGGTGTAAACGAACCGAACACGAACGAACAGAGCTTGTGTTCGTGTTTGGTTCGTTTAAAATTTAGTTTGATTGAAATAAGCTCGTGTTTGAAATTGTTCGTGAAGTCACTGTTCGTGTTCGTTTCTTAACGAACGAGCCGAATACGAGCTGTTCACGAACGACGAGTCAGTTTGACATCCCTAATATTAATATATATAAATAATATATTATACTAATTATATAACATATATTATATAAATATATAATATTTATTTTAGTACATTGCTAATATAGTATATTAGTATATTACTATTATTAATTTATTATATATATTATAATTTATAAATTTTAATTTTTTTAAATATCATAAATTTATTTATATATAATTATTTTAAATTATTTTATATTTCGAACAATAACGATTCGAACACGAACGAACGCATCACTGTTCGTGTTTGGTTCGTTTAACTAACTGAACGAAAAGAGTTTGTTCACGTTCGTCTCATCTACCTATCGAACGAATCGAACACGAACTCATTGACGAACCGAACACGAACTGTTCACGAACAACGAGCTTTTTTGACAGCCCTAGCTCTAACAAATGCAGAATATGGTCCTCAAATATAAAACTAAGAATCGTACACTTCTCAAACTGTAATTACTACCGTCCAAAAGGCAAGCTTTCCTGAGTGGGGATAAACCAATGCCTGTCTCAATCCTATAATTACTATTGTCCAAAAGACGAGCTTTCCTGGGTGGGCATGAATCAGTACCCGTCTCGATCCTGCACTTAAGACACGTACTAGATGGTTTGGATAGATGTCCTAGGCTAAGATAATCTGCAAACTATCCTGTAGCACTTGAGTAGACACCAATATTTATGACATCCAAAAGTAATTCCAAACAAAGGACCCCAACAATTGTATTGTGCCACTGAGGCGCCATGCTCTTGTTGGAAGCATCCTAAAATCTTCTTTAGTGGTTAGAATGTGATCCCAAGGAGAACATAAATAGAGGGCACACCCTGTGCACCGCTTGGTCAATTCTGAGTGGTTGTCACCTCATCCAACAAATAAGGGGAGTATTACTTCACAACTTAACTTGTGTTATGAAACAAATTTATTTAATGTTGTCCCAAGTTCAACTGAGACTCGGGGAAATTAATTATAAGTGATCAAACAAAATACTCTCCTCAGGGACTAGCAAAAAAAAAGACTTCCCTCTAGGGAGAGAAAAAAAGACTTTCCTCCAAGAGGAGCAAAAAAAAACTCTCCTTCACGACAAGCAAACAAATGACTCCCCTATGAGGCTAGCAAATAAAAGGCTATTCTTCGGGACAAGTGAAAAAAAAGGACTCTTTTTGGACGAGCAAATAAATACTCCTCTCCAGGGTGAGCAAGAAAAAAAAAAGACTACCCTTCTAGGCAAACAAATAATAAACTTTCACCCAAGACAAACAAAAAAAAATCTCCTCCAAGCTGAGCAAACAAATTATCGAGTATTTAATTTTATAAAAAATTATTTTTGATTGAGATTGTATACATGTCATAATCTCATAATTTCTTTAAAAAAAATACTCCCTTCTAGGGTGAGCAAGCAAAAGACTCCCCTCTACGACGAGCAAATAAAAGACTCCCCTCCAGGGCGAGCAAACAAAACACTACCCTCTGAGGGCGAGTAAACGAAAACTCTGGAATGAGCGAGCAATATATGGTTCGATCTAATAGATGGGATGGGCAAAGACTAGGACTCGAGTGGAATGATACCACCACCAGTGATTTCCCCAGAAGTCGGGTCACTAGTCAACACAGACAATCAAATCAATGCCAGAAAATATCTCAACAAAGCTCCGACCAAAAAGTCAATTTCGAGAAAAATGTTTTGAAGATAGCGAGATAGCGCAAAAGATGTCAAAACGAAGTGCAGATAGCACATAAATAGGGAGTTTCATTAGTAATTCATGTAATAATATTTTTTGCTTTAAATTTTTTTTTGTCATTTTAGAGTCGTTGTTATCAAGGGGCAAAAAAATTAGAGAATTTAGTATGTACACCCAAAAAAGGTTTGCATGAATCTCGAGGCAATCTTACAGTTTGGATAAGAAAATAGATGATGAGAATTCTCCTATTAAAGAAAAAAAAACCAGTTATGAATAAAAAAAAGGTTTCATAAAGACTTATAATTCTCCTATTAAAGTGGAGACCATAAAACGACATCATAAAAACATATAACTCCTCTATTAAAGCGGGGACCATAATAAGATAATAATAATATTTAACCCTCTTATTAAAGCAGAGGCAAGTATCTAATTTTAGACTTGGTCCCTCTATCTCGTATAAATAGGATAACCATACCATATACGAATAAAAAAGGAAGGAGGGGACTTTTGGCTCTCTCTCTCTCTCTCTCCCTCTCAACCTTTCTCATGTAAGAAGAACTCTCCCCCCTTCTTAATGTACTTGTTATTTTCGACATATAAAAGGGGCCAAAGAGCCCGAGAATACCTCTTTTTGACCCTCAGGGCTAAATCCTTGTGCTCTCATCTCTCTCTTTTTCTCTCTTCGTTTCTTTCTTTTTCTCTCTCAATGTCTCTACCATTCTGATCTTTGGGCATGTTTCACAAGAAAAATTTGGATTCAACAATATCACATACAAAATATCACTATTAATTACATTTTAAATGTTAAATTAACCTTTCGTGCATAATATTATACCACCAGAATTTTATAAATGTAAATATAAGAGTTTAGACGTTAAATATATAAATACATCAAAATTATGTCATGTATGTATAAATTCTTTGATAATAATTGAGATTTTTGTGAGAATTTGATAAATAAAATTAATGATTTTTAATCTTATAGTGCAGAGGAGACAACCACTCCAATTAAAATGATAAAAATGATAAACTTCTTTATTATTATTCTATGTTAATTTATTTAAAAAAAAATTATCACATTTTCTTAAAATTATCAAAATATCTATGCTATGTTTTATTCATGATGATCCTAATTTTTGTAGATGTTTTTAAATTTAAAAGGCATGCTGTTAAAAATAAAATTATTAGTAATATAATTAACTTTTATAAAAATATATCTAAACTATTGCATGATTGAATTAAATTATTAAAATTGTATAAATATTTTCATGACATAAAATAATATTATAGATGTCAAAACATTTAATTAATTTTTTTTTTCAAATTAATCTTACTTTATAATAATTTAGTGGCATTAAAAAAATAACTTCCATCATTAAAAAAGAATGATAAATGTAATAAAAATAAACTCATCTTGATATTAAGTATATTTAAAAGATCACGATTCATTTTTTTTTCCCTTAAGATCCAGTGCGGGGGGAATTTTTAAAAACGATGCGGTACCTTTGGATAGCGCGTTTTTTCCGCTTATCTGAAAATGTGGTTACATTTTTACGCTAAAAACAGGCAGCAGGTAAAACGCCATGGGCCACAATTCAAGATAAACTGCTTATCCTGAAACACATAAACTGACTCAAACAAACCCTCAATCTTCTTTTATTGTTATCCACAATTTTTTTTTTTTTTTGAATAACTCCGAATAAATTATTCAAAATAGATGCGAATTACAAAAAGAATAAAATTTTTCATTTATTTAAATGAATAAAATAAAATTAATTATTAAAATAATTGTTTAATTGATTTGCCAGATGAGTTTACAGCAATATCACTGCCATATGTGGCAGCATCACATTATTTCTCCGGCTAAGTCAATGATCAACGTTCACTAAAATCATTATTTTTTTATGCTCTGCTTTAAATACATATATATATATATATATATATGGATTTATAATATTTATTAATTATTTGTATATTGCGTTAAAATTGGTTTGCGTGCACCTCCAACGATGCATCAGAATAAAATTTCAGAATCATTAAAATAAGAAAATAAAATGTTATAAAAATTTAATAAAAAAAATTTAATAAAAAAATTTTATTTAAATTTAAATAAAATATTATACTATTTTAAATGCTGTTTTAAAAGTTTTAATGATTATTTTCTTAGTGAAATTACATCAATTTTATTGGAGGAAAAAAAAATCAAGTGCAAATAAAAATATTTAAATTTATTTGATATTATTTGAATAAAATACAAATATTTTATAATATATAAATAATTGTAATATATAAACCTTAAAAATAATTTAAAAAAAATGAATATAGTGATGAAGAGTTTATTTTCTTAAGTTATATATTCGATGAAGATTGTGAATCATTTGAGCATCTTAATGATGATTGGAAAGCAAACATTAGAATTATGTTAGGAAAAAAAATCACGACTTTATTTTATTTATTATTTAGTATAAGAATTATGGATAAATTATTCAAATGGTGTTGACTGATTTGATGTATAAATTATTATTATTATTTCTTTTACTATTATTATTATTATTATTATTATTATTATTATTATTATTATTATTATTTAAAACAATCATTCACAATGCATGAAAATACAGACTCCTAACTCAGTTTGTAGAGTTCAATAACAGAGCGCCACATGTCAAGTTGACCTTATTGTAGTATACTGGCATTGCTCGGTGTTAAAACGGTGGAGTCCACTTGACATGTTAAGTTCCACTACTTGACTTTGAATATATCAACAATCCTGATGTAATATTTTTTTTTGTTCTGAAAACACATTTCTGTATATTTAGTTTTATGCAGTCATAGTACTTATTGTGGACCATGGATATGCTGCTAAGCAAATCACAGCATCCAAAGCCATTGAGAGCTACATTGACTTAATTTAGGAAGATTCACACGCATGCCAGTCAATTTGTATGGATTTACAAATCTAATACCTAATATTTAATTCTTACATATATAACCTCTTACGTATGGGAGAAAAAAGGTATGTTTATATTTTTAAAAGTTAAATGAGCTGCATTCTTATTGTGATGTGAATGATTTAAGTGTTAGATATGTAATTACGTAAGAATTGGGCTGTTTGTATGAAAACGAGAGCTATGACATGTTTGGAACGAAATAAGATAAAATTTCATATCTGTGTTCTTATATATATATATATATATATATATATATATATATAAAATAATGTTCAGAGCCTATTATACGAACCTCCAGTTACTCCTAACGTGCCTAATAATTCGAGTATCGTCTTCTTAAAAGCAACTGAGCGAGAGGGGATTTGAACCACCTACATAAGGAGTCTTATACCGTAAATGCCAACCAACATAACGGGATATGCGGCAGGCGCGTGCTCACGCACGCACACCCACACACACATATGTCGCAAGCGTGGGACTGTTGGTGGCAGGGTCACTATAAGTCCGCTCAGGTCAAGAGTTCGATCCCACCGTGGCGCAGAGTTACTGAAATATTAGGCATATAGCGCTGACACCCAATCATAGGTGCCCAAGTGCAAAGTTGAAGCCTTTCTTTATATATATATATATATATATATATATATATATATATATCCTAGCAGACTGAGGGGACGTTAAATGGCAAAAAGAGCAGATTTGAACTGCTGGTAGATCACTGTTCGTAGAAGACAAGAAAGTATATACAGCACATCAGAAGCTACGACAAGTACCTGACATGTGAAGACTGTATAAGATATGAAGGGCCTTTTGTGAAGCGGCTTTTTTCATGAGTATTATATTATCAAATTCATACGACATGTCATTTAATTATCTATTTACATATATAACCCCTTCTTTTAGATATTTATATTTAAAATACTTTAAAGTCATAAGTACTTATAATAAAGGTGTATTTCACTTTTAAAAATTTAAAAACAGTGATATGTTTGCTGTAATGTAAAAATTATGCATGTATATTTTTAAGTTTACGTGCTAGATATGTAAATATATATAAATTGTGTGGTATGTTTGTAATTCATGGCCTAAAATTTGAAGCAAGCATAATTTTTTAATTATATCAGAAGAATATGGGAAAATTTTCTGAAATGCTACTTTTTTTACTTCTACACTTCTTCGCATGTTATTTTTATTTATTAGTTTTCATATTTCTTCAATGATAGTCAATATTTTCTTAATCTTAACTAAGAGTTTGTATTTGTTGAACCCCTCTCTTGTAGCATTATAACACATATCTATAAAGGTTGACATTTCATAAAAAGGATGTGGCAATCACTTCAATAAGATTAATGCCAAAAGTTTTTGGTGGGACCCCATACTTGTGTCTAATGGCATGACATTTAAGGGATGTGATTTTCTTAGAACATTGGGTGTCAACTCTATTACTGCCCAAAACAAGCTTTTGGGTGCTTGAACTGTCAACCGTCTAACATGAATCGTTCGGTCATTGGACTGTCGGCCCACTCGACACCGACTTTTGCGTAACAATTTCTTTTGGATCTCCTAATTGATTGGTCTGGCGTATGTGGCTCAAGACATTAACCTCCATGATTGCGCAGCCCAGCTTCGCTCGACTTATGATCGATCATCCATGGAATGTCAGTTCTTGTTCAAGCTACCCACTAATACTTTTATGTCTTTGGATGCTCTTGGTCACCTGGGAATGCCTTCCAGTTGCATGTACTCACTTGATCAGAGCCATTGGCTTCATGATTTTCTATGGACCTTATGTTTTTTGTACATATTTTGTTCTTTAATTTTTTTAAATCCTAAGAAGTCTTATTGCAGCAAGAGCTCATGGATTTGAGATTGTCGGCCAACTTGACAAAATAATCATTGTTAGCAACCATAAGTTGCGTCGTCCAATGAATCCTATAGTTTTGAGGTGGAGGTTTGTTTATTAGGACTTTATGTCAATAAAATACATCACTATGGTTCAAAACTCAAAAAGTTTAATTTTTTTAGGAAACATATAGGCTGCAACCAATCGTTTGATGGAAAACATCCAGGTGGCAGAGTAATGGTCGTAACTACTATTTATTGTGAAACGGTTTTATAAAACCACACGAACAGTAGAATCAGGTCATGTTCTTACTAACATGAGATAATTTTGAGTGTGAATATAGTGATACACTTGGTGCGATATTTACTCTCTATAAAACTAAAATCAATACCAAATTTACCCTCATGAAAAATTATTGTGGGGGTTGAATGAAATTTGCTTTTAGCCTTTAGGAGCTTAGTTTTTTACTGTGTTCAAATTTATTTGCTTTAAGCATTTATGTGATTGATTTTAATTTGAATGTCTTAATTTGTTATTTTGATCATCTTATTTAAAATTTAATTTAAAGATTGATATTTCTGGTTAAAATTTTTAGTCAATACAACATCATCATATATTTGATTGCTTGATTTGAACAATATTTACTTCTTGCCTTTAAAGGATCTGACTTAATATTAATATATGTTTGTACATGAACATTATCAACTATGTCTTGATTTCAGAGAATTAGGTTTATATATATATTAAGGTTATGAAAATAGATTTTGAAATTTAGTTTCGAAAATAAACCCCTTAGTTGAGATTCACAATCAATACAACTATAATGAGGGAAATGAATACTTGAAACACTTATGTTAGCAATTTATTTGACATTTGAAATTTTAATATATTTAAAAATTAGTTTGGTCAATTTCAGTCCTTATTAGGAGAAAGATAAGACTAGATGATTCGGACTTGCAAATTAAATACTTGTTGTTTGGAATTGCAAATTTTATACTTGTTATTAGGACATTATTAAAAGTGCTAAACTCCTCGACTCCGATAATTAAAAAGAGGAGGATCAAATTAGCTATTTTGAATTAACAAATTTTAAACTTATTATTTCGACATTATTGAACATCACTAGGCTCATCCACTTCAATACTTAGAGAATGAGAATCATACTAATTAATTTCAACATGATTTTGTTTTATAGATAGTATGTGCTGCTTAAATATGTGTTTAATTTCATTAGGGCGCTGTTTGACACAGCTTATGCGTTGCGGGGCATTTTGAAAATGATGATTCTAGCATTTGGAAAGAACAACGCCGCTGTTTTATTAAACAGGCAGCATAGACACCATAAGCTATGAGAACCCCGCGTTTGTCATTTCACTTGGTTTGTGATTATCTGGTTGCCCCTCTCTGCCTATTCCATCAGGTGACGAAGTTGCCTAAGGTTTATTTTCTTCTCTTGCTTTTTTTTCATTCTTCAGCAAGGGATAGCGGGTGTTTACTTCTCCTCTACTCTTCTACTATCTCTTGTACCTCCTTCCCTACTATTATCAATGTTTATTTTTTGTTTGTTATCACAGTTTGTAGTATGTGGTATGTTGTTCCTATGTTGTCATGGTTTTTGCTATGTGGTCCTTTCACTCTTCTCGATTTGTGGTTTATTGTTCTTTTCTAGTTTATGGTTTATGGCCTCTTTGATCTCTGTGATATGTTGTTGGAATGGATGCATTTGGAAGTTCCCTATTTCTTTCTCTTTATGTTTCTGTAGGAAACATAATTTTTGGTCTCTTTAAAGCCTATGGATTGTGGTTGGAAGAACATGATTCATTTTCCAATGAACTTGTGGAGAATTTGTGGAAGATTCAATTTTTTTGTGAATTTTAGAGAAATCGGCTTATGCTCTCCTTGTTATATGGGGTTTATGGATGAAAGAGAAGGATTTGGAATATCCTTATTCTTTTATCTCTAGCTGCAACAATGGATTTTTGGGTTCTCTTTGCTTGTGGTGGTTTTAGGTTATGAGTGTATTTGCTTAATTCAGTTTGTGAATGTTACTTGAGTTTGTGGTTATCTTGTTTAATGTGATTTGAGGAGGATGGTGATAACCTTTTCAAAACCAACGCGGGGGCTTGGTAATTAATAGAGATTACGCCGCACTTTTTTTTTTTGTATGCATAGCGGTGGTGTGGTGGAAATGGTAAGGTAGTGTTGCTCTCTTTCTCATATGATGTGGTTTATGAGTTGTAGTGGTAGATATGGTGTGGTGGTGACGATGTGATGGTGGTAGTGTGGTGGAAGTGGTGTGGTAGCATTGTTCTCTTTCACAATATGGTGTCGTTTATGGATTGTAGTGGTGGTAAGGTGTGGTGGTGTTGATGTGATGGTTGTGGTATGGTGGAAATAGTTTGGTGGCGTTGCTCTCTTTCGCATTATGTTGTGGTTTATGGGTAGCAGTAGTGGTTATGGTGTGGTGGTGCTGGTGTGATGGTGGTGGTGTGGTGGAAATGGTGGAGTGTATAAATGTTGGGGATGGTTCTTTGGCGCCATGGTTGTGGTGCTATTTGTGGTGATGTTGTGCCATGGTTGTTTATGACGTTCTTGTTAATGGTGATATTGGTGGTGTAGTTAGTGGTGATGTTTGTGTTTGTGGTTTGTTGTAATGTTTCATTTCAGATGGATTTTCATGTTATGTTTTTTTTTATATATTCTTTTTCATCTACTTTGCATTTATGTTACTTGAAGATTTTTTTTTGTTAGAATCATCATAGTAAAGACAAAAGAAACTGGTTCACCTGCCATGTGGGATACAAGAGATCAAACTTATCTTTTTTTATCTTTATCTTAAAGAGGTGGAATCAGGAAATTGACAAACTAGCTATTTTATTGAAGAGGGTTGACAAAATACAATAAAGAAGTTCAAGAAACACACATGAAGGGAATGTGATCGAATACAGATGAATAATAAGTGGGATCCGTTAAAGGAGGACTAAAAAATATGGAAATTGTTGAAGTATGGATCAAAAGGCTTAGGTTGGGACCCTATAAAGCAAACAATAGATGCTTCTGAAGAATGGCGGGCCGAGAGATTAAATGTGAGAATTATGTTTCAAGAATTCTCTTATAAATTATTAACTTTTTCAATTACGTCAACATATTAATACCCATTACTTTATAGATGGTTCCAATGATAAAAAGTTTAAGTTCAGTTGTATCGATCATGAGCTTGATGAAAAATTGGACCATTTGTTTTGTGGAATCGTTGCCACAGGCAGCCATGCAATGACCCCTAGCGAGAAAGGGTTTGCTGACATAGCTGATCATCTGAATGTCAAGCTAACTTCTAGCTCAAATATCACAATTAGTTGCTTCATTCACTAATTACCCCTAACATTAATGAAGTTGAATCTACCAGTCGTTATGAGCATCTGAAGGTTGAGAAAAAGAAAAAAGGTGTTACTTTCATTAAAGGCCAAATATCACAGTTAGTTTCTTCATGCACTAATGACTCTGACACTTCACAAGCAACTTTCATTGAACAAGTTATGTGGATTATGAAAGTAACTCCAGAATTTTATGAGGGCATTTCATTATATTTATTCTTTATGAAGTTACTTGAAGCCCAACCTGGAAGAGTTCTTCATGAAGATAACTCCTGACCGTTTATTTGTGCTATTTTCATGAGAAAAATTATACTCGAGGGTCATTTCTTCTTATTAGACAATTAATATTTATTTTTCATTGGGATACTATTTATGTTGCTTTGATATTTATTTTTAATTATGACATTAGTAATGCAGTTTTGGATATCTATTTTTCATCAATCACCATTATTTTATTTTTTCAAGTTTATTTATAATTGATGTTTGTTTGGGTAATGTTCTGATAGAAGCTAATTGCATTGACCTTACATGTCATGGCTCAATGTATAGTGAATAAGATGGACATACATAGAGAGAGACATGGAAAATGAATTGCAACTGCAGTGTGTTTGATGTATGAGTATTATAGCTCATACATAGCTTAATCTCTTTGCATGACATCTTCATACATTGGTAATAAATGGGTTGGAGATCTGTTTTTAAGGTACCCAACGAGATTCAACAATATGTTTTGTATGACATTGTCTGTATTTATCGATCTCATGGATGAACTACACTGTAATCATGGACTTCATGGCTCCTCTAGAATGACTTCCAGAGAAGTGTTGACAATAACCCTTTATACTTAATCACAAAATAAATATATGAGATGAGTCGTGAAACAATTCCAACACTCATCAGAAACAATCAGTAGATACTTTTCAATTGGGTTGAATACTCTAGCTAGTTTATCATAAAAAAATATTAAGCTAGACGACCCAACATTTGAAAGGACTCTCATAGAGATTGCACAAAACTTGCGGTATATGTCATATTTTAAGGTAATTCTTTTTATACATCAATTCTAGAAGTTAGTTGAATATAGTATTTTAAATGCCCCTATTAATTTTTTTAGAATTATATTAGAGTGATCAATAAAACACACATGGATGCACGTGTGTCGAATAATTAAAAGATTGCATGCATTAGGCGATGTGGATCACCAGCACATAATGTAATGATTGTATGTGACTTTAACAGATGTTTTACTTTTGTTATGACTAATTGGGAAGACAGTGCACGTGACAGCCGTATATTCATATTTGCTACAACAAACCAGTAGTACAACTTCTCTCACCCACTCCTTAGATTTGCTTCACCATAAACCCTAATTAGATATATATTCATTGTAAAACTAATTATTGTATTTTTGACAAATAAATATTTTTTTGTCGATACTAGATATTCTTTACAAAAGGGGGTATCTAATGTCATTTTCGAATACCAAATATCACATTCCCAACTTTAAAAGAGCTAGTAATATCGCTCGGGATAGGAAATATATGTTTAACAAGAGACACTCATTATTTTAAGGTGTCAATGAAAGAACATTTGGGATTTAGAAGAAAAATGGATCATACTGCGAGATAAGTCGACATTTCCATTTTTTAACCAAGTGCAGATTGTGGCGACCAAAATGACTCTTCACAACTATATTCGGTGGTATCCCTCCCGCAATGATGATGATTTCATCATGGTTGATGAAGATCATTCACATGTCCCTACTGAAGCATTTGAATATCGCCTAGGATAATCTTCATCACCGATAGAAGATAAATTACCTGAGAGTTGCACCCAAGATTGGCTATGTGTAAGAGAGATAATAGAGCCGAGAGAGCGGATTACAGATGTGATCGTTGCCTATTGAATGGAACCATCATTTTTTCTTTATTATTATTATTTGATTTGTAATGTGTGATGAAAAATTTTATTATTTATTCTATCGATGTCTTATCCAATTATTTATATTTTGAATCTCAATTTTATTTCTCATTTTTTGCAAGAATTCTTCCCCACTTAGATGACTAGTGAGACAACCGTGGATATAAATTTTTATTACATTTTTTTTTGGTTTGAAAGGTTAAGAAGAAAAAAACCAACCTAAAGAATAATCCGAAAGAACCAAAAGGCCAAAATGGGTCCTGGCCACTGGGAAATCCCAAAGAAAAAAAAGAAAGTCCCCAACCTTTTCCGGTCTAAGAACTTTGGTGGTCTTTCCGAAGAAACATTTTTTTGTGATATGTATATGCGGCATACACGAGCTCAGAATTGTGTGGGTTAAAGGCAACTAAGAACACTTTTTTATAAGGTCTGATGTCTTCTTTTAGTGACTGATTCGTTAGTTTATATAACATGTCCTCAGAGATTTCACAGCTCCATACAACTTTAATTGATTACTGCTATTATTTATTTTCATGAACATTGCATCTAAGGGTCTGTGCTTTGTGGTTTTAAGCCTCTAGGAAATGTGAGCGCTAGGATTTCTGGTACCTCCAAAGTATTGAACTACTACTGCAAACTACAATATTCTTTACTTCACGACAATCACATAGCTACGAAAGACAGTTTTACATGTGTCCAAAGAGAAGAGCGAAATGTTGTGACTTCTTTAGGTGGACAAATGTGACGGAGAATTTCATGTCCAATAGTGATTGAGCGTGGAGAGTTTTATTATAGGTTGGTCTATCTCATGATATAAATTAAGTGCATTTTAAAAACACTATTATCATATTATTTTAATTATTTTAATACTCTTTTTCTAATTTTATTTGTCATGCTACTCATTGTTTAGTTAGATATGTATTTTGATTTTGTAATGTTCAAACTAAATATTTATTTTCAAGCGTGGAATGTACTAGTATTAATATTTATGTTATAAACAACACTATATTACATGAGTAAAAATGTCATTTATTCAGAAACGAACAAACAACACAATTATTTTAAGACTGGACAAAACAAATAGTCAACTTATCCACAGTAGTTTCCTGCCACAACAACTTTTAAATAGACTACAGTTGCCCTAAACAGACCCTAAGTTGAGTTTAATTTTAGAATATAACTTGAATTTCAAAATAAAATTCTATAGATTTGCATGTTTATCAAAACAAGAGTTGTTTAAGTGCAAGTCTAACACTAACCTGCATAACAACATTCTCAGACCATTTAAGTTTAGGCATTAAGTCAATTTGGTGGAGGAGGTTCGTGGCGGGAAGGGGGGAGGGGGGCTGCGTGTGAAATAACAGGGAAGGACTCGCAATTTTTGATATATTGAAGCGAAGAAGGGAGGCTTCTGGGTGTAAGCAAGGGGCCTCGACTTTGGGGTCATGTGTGAGGGAAGAACGCAGGCTTCTGGAGCGCGAAACGAAACAGGGCTTTGCGGCTGGAGAGGCAGTGTAGGCGAAACGAAATAAAAATTGACGGATGTGATTCTAAGCAGGATTGAACAGGGGAGACTGGGGGCAGACAAATGCAGGGAGGAAGATGAGGACTTCAGAGTGCTAAGAAAATTATAAACGACGACAATAAAATGAAAAATGGATCTAGAAAATTACACCAGAAAAGGTGACACCAGATTTACGTGGTTCGGCAAATTTGTCTACGTCCACGGAGCTGCAGAGGATTTTATTAGCTTCAAGGAATTACACCGTCGTCTTTTTAACGTTTACATAAAAGAGCTATCTCTCTCTAAATTCCTCTCCCTCTTCTCCTCTTTCCCCTCTCCCTTCCCAACCCACGTGAAAAGGAAAGGAAAAACAAACTTTTTGTTTTCTTGCCACCTGATGAAGGAAGAAAAGTGATTAGCTTTTCTGCCTTAGGAAAAGGAAAAAAGTAATTAGCTTTTCTTCTTCACACTTCCGCCAAAAGAAGGAGAGCAGCTTCATCTTCCTCCTGCCAACCGAAGCCTTTTAAAAAAAGCTTTCCGTTTGACCATAAGGCAGGTATCGCGACGCGGGATCACATGGAGGAGCGCGGGAGAATATTTGCGGAGATCTTCACGCGGTCACACGGTTTAATGGAGAAAGAAAGAAGCGGGAGATTTAGGCGTGCAGCAAAGATTAAGGAAAGTTATTAGACTTAATTTTCAATTTAATAACTTGCCTAAGTTGCAGTGGACAAGGCTCCACTTTCTCAACAATTCTCCCACTTGCAGACTAGGACACTAACTGTATCACCCATTAGCTGCACTGCCCTTTTCCAAAAAACGTGATATCCACCACCTCTGCAACTCAAAAACCCTTGTCTTCAAGCTAGAAGACCAACTGAAGTCGAACACAACTTCAGTTTCTCAAGTGTGAAGCCCTTGGTTAACATATCAGCAGGATTCTTGCTTCCACAAATTTTCTCAAGTAATAATTGTCTGTCATCTAACAATGATCGAATAAAGTGATACATGATCTGAATGTGCTTGGTCCTGGATTGAAATACTGGATTTCTAGCTAGGAATATGGCGCTCTGGCTATCACTATAGAGAGCGCCTTTCTGAACCTCCTTACTTAATTCCGTCAGGAAACTCTACAACCATATCATCTCCTTAGCAGCCTCGGACACTACAACATACTCAGCCTCTGTAGTGGACAAAGAAATTGTCTTCTGTAGATTAGAGCCCCATGACACTGCAATACCGCCAAGAGTATAAACATAACCTGTAGTACTCTTCCTACTGTCAATGTCTCCAGCTAAATCTGCATCAACATAACCCTGTATCTCCAGGCTCTTTCCTGAGAAACACAAACAGGTTTTTGAAGAGCCTTTTAGATATCTCAAAATCCACTTCACAGCTTCCCAATGTTCCTTCTCTGGATTACTCATGTATCTGCTCACAACTCCCACTGCATGAGCAATATCCGGTCTGGTACAGACCATAACATACATAAGTGAACCAACTGAAGCGTAAGGAATCTTACTCATGTAGTCTTGTTCCTCCTCTGACTTGGGTGATTGATTTTTGCTGAGTCTGAAATGACTGCCTAAAGGTGTGCCAACTGGCTTGGCCTTGTTCATATTGAACCTGCTAAGCACCTTTTTCACATATTCAGCCTGTGAAAGTCTCAAAGTGCCTTTGACTCAATCTCTAACAATCCTCATGCCAATGATTTGTTTTGCCGCTCCCAAATCCTTAATTGCAAAGTGCTCTGACATCTACTTCTTCAGATTATTGATCTCATAAATGCTGGCCCCTGCAATAAGCATATCATCCACATACAACAACAGGATGATATAGGAATGGTCAAAGTACCTGACATAACAACAGTGATATGTCTGACATCTGTTGTATCCGACATTTTGCATGAAATTATCAAACTTCTTGTACCATTGTCTAGGAGCTTGCTTCAGACCATACAAGCTTTTCTTCAGTCTACAAACTGAATATTCTTTTCCTTGTACCACGAACCCTTCAGGTTGGTGCATATAGATGTCTTCTTCAAGGTCTCCATGAAGAAAATCTGTCTTCACATCTAATTGCGCCAGGAATAGATCTTTGGTAGCAACCATAGCTAGGACCATCCTGATGGTTGTGAGTTTTACCACAGGAGAAAAGATCTCGGAGTAGTCAATGTCTTGCTTCTGTTGAAAGCCTTTTGCAACAAATCTGGCCTTGTACCTTTTACTGCCATCAGGCTCAGTTTTTACCCGGTACACCCACTTGTTGTGCAATGCCTTCTTCCCTGGGGGAAGTTCTGTCAACTCCCATGTATGGTTTCCTAATAGGGAATCCATCTCCTCCTTCATGGCCAGCTCCCACTTGCTAGAATTTTCATCTGTTAAGGCTTCTTCATAGCTCTGTGGTTCCCCACTGTCTGTCAGCAAGATGTAGTTTAAAGTTGGTGAGTAACGCTGTGGTGAACGCCTGCTCCTGACTGACCTACGAACGGTGACTGGAGTAGTAAATGACTCTGGACCTGCCTGCGGA